>CM076577.1:243910982-244046542 GCA_034641835.2 Pinus albicaulis | reverse complement strand
ATTATGATCTGCACCAAGTGACCAAATTTTTGCATGACCTAGTGGAATGAGAAAAGTTTTATGAGTGGGACCCCTAACATGACATGAAAGAGTTACATTTTGATCATTGGTGGAAGGATGAAAATACTGAGACTAACATTGGCTCCAGATGGGGATGGTAGCACCTTGGAGGTGCCAAGAACATCGTAGACAAAGTGCCTATCCATTGGACATGGATTCAAATACTAAAACTAACTGAAAAATAAAAACTTAAATTGATTTGAAAAGCTCAAACTGACTGAAAAACTGACTTTAAAATTGACTCAAAACTCACTTGAATTTGACTGACTTGACTTTGAAAAGAGAAAAAAACTAATGAAACTTTATATCCTTCACTTTGGGCCACAAGCTTCGGTGATTCTCTGCTTCACACTTTGCAGGAAATTAAATTGATATTTACAATGATAGTGAGAAATCTGAAAACCACATCAAGAATAATAATGCTTAAGGAGCCTATCATTGGTCGGTCCTCCTAAAAATTCTTCTCCATTCATCTCCTGTAGTAGAAAATATTTTTTCCCTCAAATAGATGAGATCTTGTAGGGCCGTTTCCATAGGTTTTCAAACTTTATGTGCTTCCCTTTTTCCTCGTTCCTTGCATCCCATCGGAGGACTACATCTTCAAGCTTAAAGTTTTCTTCTTTGGTCTTACGGTCATATACCTTTTTTATCTTCTGATGAAGCTTTGAGGTGTTCTGAAATACCTCATATCTTCTCTACTGAAGACAGATCATTTTATTTATCTGACAATGTACATCATTCTCCTCACTTCCTACTTCTTGTAACAATTTCATAACCAGGATTGCCAGTGATGTAGGACAAACTATGTCTATTCCATAAACTAACTGAAAAGGGGACATTCTGATATATTTATTACTACTCACCCTGTCTACCCACAAGGCATTCACAAGATTTTTGTGCCAGTTCTTCTTGTTGGCCTCCAACATATTCCTTATGATATTAATCATGGATTTATTAGAGGACCCTACTAAACCATTACCTTGTGGATAGTAGGCGGTTGAGTGCCCCAATTTGATGTTATATTTGTCACAAAACTCAACCATCCTTTTTTATTTGAATGCTGCCCCATTGTCGGTAATAATCTTATGAGGACAACGAAATCGAGACAATATGTTAGTCTCCAAAAACTGAATAGTTACAAGGTCTGTTGCTTGCCTTGTTGGGATTGCTTCGATCTATTTAGTGAATTAGTCAGTGGATTTCAATATCCATATGTGCTGTGTAGATGATGTGTGGTGAATTTATCCAATAAATTCAATTCCCCACTGCTGAAACGATGCAGGAATTGAAATAGGATCCAGAGGTAATGGAAGAAGTTTTCTTTTACCTTGAAACACTTGACACTCATGGAAACTCATCACTGTTTTGTACAAATTTGCAAACAGAGTTGGCTAATAGTATCTCTCTCTCAATACTTTATTAGCCGTGGTCTTCTAGAAAAGGTGCCACCCATAATCTCCTTTATGAAAATCATTCATAACCTCTTGGGATTCACTCTCAACTAAAAAATTCAGCAATATACCTCCTGGATCTTTCCAATAAAGGGCATTGTCCAAAACATAATATTTGGAAGCTTTAAACTTTAAATACCTACCCTTATCTTAGTCATGCATGGAGGAGGATTCAAATACTGAAGCACATATATTATATCTGAATACCAAGGTGCAGAAATAAACATATCAGATACCTGTATGAAAGTGACATCTTTTTGTTCATCAGATAGTGTTGTAATAAGACTGATATCTAAAACGTGAAGAATTGACTCAGCCATAAGATTTGCTAAACCTTGACCTTTGATCAACTTTGTAGGCTTGATCTCGAGGTCATATTCCAACAACGCTGTTATAAATTTCCCTCTTCTTTCTTTCAAATATGTTTGCAAAAGAACATCTTTTAGTGCTACGTTAGGGACATAGGCCAAAGTATGAGAATGTAAAATATAGACACATAAATACTTCAACGCTTTTATCAAAGCTAAAGCTCTATGGTATTATAACGATGAGATGCTTCCCTGATGGTTTGATTGAAAAATGCAAGGGGTTGTTCAGTCTTGTCCTTCTTTTGCATTAAGACTACAACTATGGTGTGCTCGAAGGTGAATGGGAATATAATAAAATCAATAGTATAATCTGGGCTTATTAAAACAGGGGCAATAGTCAAAGCAAATTTCACTGTGTTAAAGGACTTCTTAGCATCCTCAGATCACTTTACCTCATTATCCTTTTTCAACATGTTGGTTATTTCCCAAAGGTGCTTAGCCAAATTTGGAATAAATTTGCGTAATAAATTCATCTTACCATTGAAAGATTGAATTTCTTTCTTGCTCCGTGGAAAGTTAATTTGCTGAATTGCCTCAACTCGAGAAGGTTCAATCCGGATTCCATCCTTAGAGATGATGTGAAGGAGAAGTTTGCCCTCCTCCATGGAAAAAAGGCTCTTTTTTGGATTAAGAGAGATTCCAAACTTCCTACATTTCTGAAAAGCAATCCTTAAGTGATACAAATGTTCATCATCTGAATGGGAAAAAACTGTCAAATCATCTAAATATACCACTAGGAAAATATATTTCTCATTAACAAATTCTATATCCATTGCACGATGAAAGGTAGCCCCTGCGTTCTTTAGTCCAAATGGCATCTTTTGATATTTGAACGTGCCCCAAGGTGTAGTGAAGGCAGTTTTGTCCTAATCTTTCTCATGTACTAAAATCTGATTGTACGTCGAATATCCGCCAAGCAAAGACATTCGGGAAGCCCCAAACACTATTTGTAATATGTGATCCATTTTGGGAAGGGGGTAATTATCTTTTAGTGACACCTTGTTTAAATTTCTAAAGTCTATGCAAAGCTTTATTTCACCAGTCTTCTTTCTTACAGGGACTAAATTTTATATCCAATCAGAAAACCTTATAGGAACAATGATACCTGACTTATAGAGCCTATTTACTTCTTTTTCAATTTATGGTAGCAAATTTGGGTTGATCCTTCTCAACTTTTTCCGAAAGGGATTTTGACCGAGCTTCATTGGAATGGTGTGCTGTATGATGAATTTATTATAGACCTTCAAGTCTGCATAATCCCATGCAAAAACATCAGAAAATTCAGAAATTAAATCTACGTGCTTGTCCTTTAACTCAGGAGACAAACACCTGGACAGTTTGACCATCTTAGGCTTGTCCATTGTACTAACGTTTACGTCCTCCACACATTTTTCTGTAGGAACCAATGTTGGCTTCTTTGCTACATCATCTTGATTAAGAAATTCTTCCAAAGCTATGAGACCTTTTGGAATATTTTTGTCCTTCAACTCTAGTATATCAACCTAAGTTGCTTCGATGCCCTGATCATCCTTGTCATAAAATTTGTCAATTGCACAATTCTCGAAATCACCTTCACTTTGCATAAAATTATTAACTTGCTGATCATCCCAAAATACTTTCCAATATCGAAAGTTATCAAGAACTGTAGGCTGATGCTTCATATGAATTTCAATTTTTTTTTAGAAAATATTGGGATTTTGAAATTGCTTGCTACTATAGCAAGTGAATCTGCCATGAGGTTTTGACTTCTTGGTACTAATGACAAATTTTATTTTGGAAACATCATCAGGATATCCAGTACAAAATTCATGTATGCTCTCATTCGTGGATGCCTGGCCTGGTATTCCCCTTTCACTTGTTTTATCACAAGTTCGAAGTTACCATACACTAAAATTCTTCTTGCGCCCAGCTTCTTCAAGATTTTGAGACCAGTGATCATTGCTTCATATTTCGCCTCGTTGTTAGAACAATCAAAAGCTAGCTTGTATGAATATAATCTAACATTCTTAGGAACCTTAACAGGCCGATGAAGAGGGTTATGGATCCAAATTCCAATGCCTGCCCCATATTTCCCCAAGGCACCATCAAAATCCATGTTCCATAGACCATTTTCATCCTCCAAGTGATGGAATTATGACTGCCATTTTGTCTCAAATGTCCAGTTTTCTTCTTGATTATGATTTGAACTTTACTCTACATTATCATATGGCTACTCTGAAACACTAGGAAGATTCTCTTTCCCCTTCTCTAAAACTATTATGATGAAATTATAAATCTCTGTAACATCTTCTAGTTCTACAAACTGACTATCTACATCATTCAAACCACTATCATTGGACAAAATGAAAGATTATAAATTTGTATGTACATCATTAATTGGATTATTATTATGCCTCTATGTGTTGGCTATCATGTACTTCATCTTCATTTCCCGGTACAACTTTATCAATTGTCCGAAAACTGAAATGGTGGCATAAGAGAAGTCTAGTTGTAGAGTGACTCTCAACTTCACTCCCCAAGATCTAGACAAAAACATACCAAACCATGGTGGTATATCAACCACCATCACATCCATCAAGACATTCTTTGCTAAAATTTTCTCAAGGGAAACTACTAAATATTTAATAAGACCCAATCAACAGACTCTTCCTGAATCGAAGGAATACAAGTAATGGTAAGGATGAGTGATATCTAGGCCCAATTTCTCCATAATGGATTTTGGCATCAAATTTTGGGAAGCTCTAGAGTCGAGCATGGCATTGTGAAGGATATTCTAGTGGATTCGTAGACTCAAATAGAATGGGGAAACTTCACTATCTTCTAACTGATCGTCTATTGCTGGACCAAATATAAGCTCAGGTTGGTCATCATCGAGATTAAGTATATCAGATGAAGGATACCTTTAACATTTTGGCTACATGAGATTTATACTGATTATTCTTGAAAAGTTCAGTTAAAGGTATTGAAACTTTCAATTTGAAAACTTCAGTCTCTAAGCTAAAAGGAGTGTATTTGTCTACCTCTTTAATGATGTCTCTTTTTTCGGGATGATATTTTGATGCAACGTATTTCCTTTGGTTGTCCTTTTCTTTACCAGATGAGCTTGTATATGGCTGATTATCTTTGTTCTAATTTGCAACTCCAGGTTATTTTCATTTACTCTAATTACCTTGATAATTCTATTTTGGTTGAGTATATTTTTGTTTAGATGTCCACTTCTGAATAAGAGTTATTGGGACATCTATACCTCTCAATGTATACTGCCTCTGCTGTGAGTTGAGGGTAGTCAAGTATCCTCACTGATAATCATCAGATTCAACCTCCAACTTATGATCTTGGTCTAAAGTGTAGTATTCATCCTTGGGTACATCCATATTCTCGACATACTCTTCGTCTCCAGTCAAAAATACAGGTTGGCCATCAGTTGTAAAAAAGTGGTTCTCTTCGACAATATGATCTTCTTCTTCTTCACCTCCTTGAGCATAATTTTGCTGCAAGGGTGTCTGAATTTTCTGTGGCTGTGCTAGTTTCTAAAGTGCCATATGATCCCTTTTCTTGATTATGAACTGAGGCTGCTACTGCCCCCGAAAATTAGGATTTATAACTTGTGGTTCCAGTTGTCTTTCAGTAATAGACATCTTATCAACCATCCTGTCAGCTGTTCTTATTAAAGTGTCTAGTTTTACATCAGAAAATGATGATGCCTCCTCTTTGATAGTTACTCTCCTTTCACCCTTCATTTTTGACTTCTTTATGGAAAAATTAGCTTCTACAGTATTTCATTTTACTGCATGTCTTCTAACGTAGCATGATTCCTTTCTAGAAATTTGTAGGCCATGTCTGGATCAAAACCATCCAGGTAATGCAACAGGGCCAACCATGGAGGGGGTTTGATCTCATTAGGAATGGATAGGTATACTCTGTTGAATCGAATGGTGAAGTCTTGTACTGATTCATTTGGTTCTCTTTTCAGATTATTGTATTCATAAAGGATTTTTAATGGATTCTTATTTACCTCCCATCGGGCTATGAAATAATTTACCAATTGATTTGAAGTAGGTATGGAATTTGTGTTTAATGATCTGAACCATACTTTAACTTCTCCTAAAAATCTCTGAGCTATGATTCTCATTTTAGAATCGTCTGCATCTACTTCTTACAGATGAATAAAGTCAGTGATTTTAACTACATTTTGTTTTGCAGTGATTGGATAATCTTCCTCAAAAGTGGGAGCCTTTGACCATACCCTTGCAGTGAGTCATGGAGTTGACCTAGTAAGATGAGGGGTGCAAATCTGGCCATAATTCCTGCTAGATGGACTACAGGAGTGACAATAGGAAGAGTTTGCTGAATAGGTGATGAACTAGATGGTGCAGCAGAGGAAAAAAAAACTGACTGTGACTCTTGATAGGTATGGACACTTGTTGATAATGGATTATGGATTTTTCTGACTAGTACTGAAGTTGGTTTGATTAAATTTCAAGTTTATAAAATTGACTCTAGATTTTAGTGTCAAAGTATGATTCAGACTTAGTTTCTTCAAAGAATAATTTTTCTTCAAGTTTTAAGGAACTAATATCTAACTCATATAATGATTTACCTCAGAAAACCTTAATGGGTCAAAGACTCTATCAGCTAATGAGGTTTCAGACTTAGATCAAAACAATGAAAACTCAGATTTTAAATCAAATGGTATGTGTCCGAGAGATATAATTTTTTCAAGTACGAAGAAGATCTTACCAATGGGATTGGATTTAACTGAATTTATATAGCTTGATATCTATGCTTCTGAACAAGCCTCTATGGATCTTCGACTAAATTAGCTGGGTGAGGATCAAGATTTTATCTGGTGTATCTCCTCGAATCTAGAATGTTCACTGTTCAACAACTTGTTTTCTCTGCAAATTTTTCAGATCAGCCTCAACAAAATCTTAGACCTATCACCCAGGGGCCAAGAATTCGAAGAACTAATGGTACAACCAGGGAATATCTGACACTTTTCTTCCCCAGTATGGTCACCAAGATGTTAGAACTCCACCGGATCTCTGAGGTTGAGAAGAGTTTATGAAAGGTAACCACAAACCAAGCTTTTCCAAGTAGCTAGCCATACTATGCAGGAGAGGGAAATCTGCAAGGGATCACAACTAACAGGGCTGGATCAATTAGGTTTTAGGCTAGGTATAGTAGCATAGGGGTATTGATTGGTTGATTTGGGACATGGATGAGGGAATTAGGTCAGAGAGGTAACTAGGTCAGGGAAAATAAGATCAAAATTGCAGACATCTAATGGGGCAAGGTATGTAAGCTCTCTAACACTTTAGGGTTTTAGGGTGATATGGATCATATTGGTGAGGTGCTAAAAAGAGCATGAAATTACATGAATTATTTTTAAACTAAAGAACTGAAACAAATTATGGAGATTCTCCCAAAACAGAGCATAAAAGATGTATTCTGATTATCAAAATTGAGAATCAAACATATCATAGAACTGGAATGAGAATGGAAAGTACAAAATATTCATAAATACAAAACTGAGGAAGAAAATATGCCAAATTACAGTACCACATGAATCCCAAAAGAATAGCTGCAACTCATCCAATATATTCCTGCCAAAATATGAATACACTAGTGTCTCTGATCAATACAACAACATCCAACCTGTGAAATGATTCAAGAAGTGAAATATATAGACATGAAACAACCTTTCCCAACCTTAGGGGTCGAATCCATGAGTTGTAGATCTGATCCACAAAAGTCTGAACTGCAAACCTAGAGTGTAGGGAGGTCAAACTAACTCATCCCTAACTTTAGTGAAAATAATTCATCAATCCTCAAAAAGAGTTTTACCTAATGTATTTACCCATAGGTAACTTAAAAAAATCATTATTACATTTACATCCATCAATTACATTGGTAAAAACATGACTTTCCATGGTGAAACTGAGAAAACTAGAAAAAATCAGGAAACAAAAAACAGAGAAGTGTCACGAGCATAGCACCATCTTCGGTTCAAATTTTGAAGGGGTTGCTGATGTCCAAATTGAGCTCAGGATATCTCATTGGAAATCCTGTCTTTTATAGTTTCCAAAAATGATAGGATTTGACCCTCCAAAATGTCAATCTCCCAAGACTGGTAAGGAGTGCAGCGCCTAGCTGAAAAACAGGGCAGAAACATGATTTTTTGGGTGTTTTTTGACCTTTTTCCCTGCTACTTTTCCAAAATTTTCTTAGAAAAGTGACTAACATGAATTTTTTTAGCCTTATAAATCCAATGGTACACTTTTTTTTTTCATTTAGAGCCTCCTAGAAGAAGCGCAGCGCCTAGGGCACTGTGCTCCTGGTAGTCTACCTGTGCTAAAACTGTCAAAAGTTTGCAAAAAACCCAAAAATTCAAAACTTGCTCAAAATTTCTTCAAAATTGTTCTGTGGAAGCCTAATGAAGTGTGCTAAGAAATGAGGTATGCCTCAAAAAGTATGTCAAGCTTGTCTCCTTACTTTTTCTTGGCTAGGGTTTGCTTGTGTTTCTCCTGCAATTGCTTGAGTTTAATGCTACATACCTTGTTTATTGTGATATACCTCTTAGACATGTTTATGAGCATATTTTAATTTTTTTTCCTTTTGGAGGAGTTTTTCAAGGTGGATTTTGACCCTATCAAGCCATATCTCTCAGTAATTTTCATCCTCCTTGGCAATTCTCTCCTCAAAAGTGAGTTTTTCATCCTCAATTCTATGATGTTGTAAAGCCCTCTTAATAACCCTTGTCTTTGGACTTTTTCTACTTGTTTTAATTTCATATTGATCAGGATTATCAAGTGGCATCATGGATTTACCTCTTTTTGTTTTGGTTAGCTCTAGCTCCATAAGTACTTGTTGATCTTTTAGTTGCTTATTCTCCTACTCAAGAATTGAAATGACAAACTGAGATCCATCCAAATTAGTTTTCAACTCTATAATTTGGTAATCCTTCTCTTTGACAATTAAGCTTAAGGCCTCATGATCATTTGGCTCATCCCAGTCAACTAGGTCAAAATATGTTTCTTCATCATGAGGGTCCTCATTCTCTTGCATGAATTCCTCATGCACAACTGTCTCTTTCTGCTTTTGCTTTCCCTTTTATACCTTCTTTGCTGATGAAAAAGGAAAGGCCCCTTCCACAATCTAAGGAGAGAAAACCTGCCTAGGTCCCCTCTGATAGGTATTGACCTATTTGTATTTCTCAGCCTCTTTGGTCTTTTTAGGCCCTTTGACTACAACTCTGCTGGTTGACCCAATATGACTCTGAAATATTGATGATGGTGATGATATGGGTCTAGTAGGCTGAATTGATGGAGGAATAAATGCTGAGGGCTGAGATGAAGGAGGGATGGTTTCAGGATGCTGATTTTGTGGAGCAGTGAAAACATCATTGGAAATGAAGGCATCTCATGAAATGTGCAACTGATTTAGATGATGGATTACAATGATTTTGATCAAAGAGTGATGAAAGAGGTTGTCCATTTGCTGATCATATTCTCTCTTCTGTAGTATGTAAGCCATTTTTTCTATTCTCCTGAACAAATAGTATGGGATATCGAGCAACTTAACTCTTGTGAAGTGCATGAGTATTATAATATCATATGTGTAAATTCTAGAGAACCTTCCTTCATAAGAGAAGTACTTCATGATTATTTTCATCGTGGGGGTATACCTATCAAGAATCTAACTGAAAGGGAAGACACTCTTTATCTCATTTTTGTACCTTGGTTTGATGAATGGTTCGTAATACTGGTCATCCAGGTCTTTGGATTTAAACCATTTCTTACCCATGTTTGGTATCCCTGTGGTAGCACAAATGGTGTGGATATGGTGAAGGTCACACTTGCTAGGGTCACCTAATTGTCTTTGAGGTTTGAGATGAAAACTCTACTCAAAAAAGGGTGGTGTTGAACTCTTTCGATAATTTGGCAGAAATCAAGGCAACCAACATATTCAAAGCAAGAGATTGACATAGGTGAAGCCATTAGTTCTCTGGCGTTGGTGGGCTCAAGCCTCAAAATTATTCCTCCCTTGTGAGGTCTTATTTCCTCTATGTCTTCCTCTTCCTCCATAAAATCTATGTATTCCTCCTCCATGATGTTTTTAGTTTTGAAAATCTTGAGAAGGGAAAGGGGAGTGGAAAATAGGTTTAGGGAGTGGGGAGGGGAGTAGGAAAAATTGGGGGAATAGGGAAGGGGATTAGCAAACTTAGGGGACTGATACGGGATTAAAATACTTAGGGAAATGAGATGGGGAAATTGATTACAGGTATGGGGAATATGCCTAGAAAATTTGTAGTCTAGGAGCTAGGTTTTGGAAAATGTAGCTTGGGGACAAGGATTAAGTGATTTAGGGATAGGATTAGGATTTTGTGTGATGTGGGAAGGGAATATAGGGTCTAGGGAACAATTTAGGTTTATAGAATGAAATATAGGGTTTCTTAGCTTAATTTTTTTTCAAAATTGAATGAGAGATTTAACACCTTAAATTAGCAAATGGGAAATGCAAGGAGGGCACAAATGGTGTTGCTTACTTGTATTGAGGTGGAGGAACCCTTTGTTGGTTGTTTGGAGTAGTTGCATGAAGTTTTGAAGGATGTGAATGAAAATGGACAGGAGCGCAGTGCCAGTTCTAGGAGCACAACGCCTAACTGCCATGAGCACAACGCCTTTCTCCAGGAGCATAACACCTTTAACAAGAGCGTAGCGCCTTGCCTCCAAGAGCTCAGAGCCACCCAAATTTTGAATTTTGACCCTACAAACTTGTTTCTCGAGCTGAGTGAGTGTGATATCGATGGTTGTGAGAGAAATTGAGTGCTTTATTTGTCTTGTGATGGGCGCTATACTTGATGATTTTAATGAATGTTCCTCTGGGGAACAGTTTTATTTCTTCCCATTCACCTTAAACTTTGAAATCTTTACCTTTCACTTTTGTTTATGATCTTTGGAATTTATCTTTTGATGGAATGAGAACACTTTGGACCTAAAAACTTCTAAGATTTCTTGGCACATGAAACCTTTGAGTTGACAGCTATCTTGGAACCATGAAGTTATTACATATTGAGAAAACATAAAATTACATGATGAAATGAAAATTACATAATGGAATAAAAACTAAATATTACATTTCAAATTTACAGGGTAAAGTGAATTTGATGGTCACTCTCAGTCTTGCTAGTCTTTTGTGCAATGGAAATGATGTTTTATTAGACCTTGAAAACCCTAAGACCTAATGGAAAAATTAACTAAATGGAATTCATGATGATATGAATGAAAAAATGATAAAGACTCATGAATAATGGACACTCATAATATGATAAAGTGAGGCAGCAAGTGATGAGATGACATTTTTTGAAAAGAGTGGACTTTGATAATGATCTGCACCAAGTGACCAAATTTTTGCATGACCTAGTGGAATGAGAAAAAAATTTCTGAGTGGGACCCCTAACATGACATGAAAGAGTTAAATTTTGATCACTAGTGGAAGGATGAAAATAGTGACACTAACAGAGGCCCTGCAAAAAATTTTCAAGGGACCAACCATGCGCGCAGGAAATCACTCTAAAGACGCTCATAGTTATAGCATAGTGGATGATTTAGCTCAATCACCAACTGCTATGTCATCTTTGGAAGTTATGAAATCATGCCCAAGACAATGGAAAGCCTTACTTTCTGAATTAGATGCAACCGATCCTTCCGATTCACGCCAAATGGTTTTTGACCTAGACAAGGCAAGCCCGAGGCTTCCTTCTCTAGTTGCTTTCCAAATACCAGTTTCAAATCAGAGCATCACCATACACCAATGCATCGTCGATGAAGGAGCATCCAAATGTATCATGTCCAAATCATTTTGGAAAAATTTAGGATCACCTGAATTAAATCCATTCGACATCATGCTTAGAACATACGATGGGCGCCCATCAACCCCCACCTGTCTGTATCAAAATGTCCCAGTAAAGCTGGCTGGAAAAAAATTCCTTATAGATGTTGCGGTCTTATAGGAATAACTAGACAAAAATATACTCCTTGGGTAGAGTTATATGTATGCTGTGAATTTAGTTTCATCCTCTTTATTTAGGTTAATGATGTTTCCCCATGATGATCAGATCATCACCATCGAATAGGTCACATACTACGACAAGAAACCCATGACCACTCTCGATGTCGTGCTATCATAGCTCACATACTGCGACAACTATAGAACCAATCACAAGGTATACATATTTTAGCCCAGGACAATTCAAACCATCATCCATCCTAGGATTATTCCTAGGAGATCCCCCTATTATACCAGAGGGAGTCCCTAAAAACACGAGGGCACCAGTGTGCATGATGCTCTCATCAAACATCGAAAATAGTCCATACATAGAAACCAACAGTATGGATGTCGAAGCCACTGGCACAACATTCCTACCATACGCCATTTTGCAAACCCTGTTTTTGTATCCCCCACCTAGTTTTGTATCAAAACAAGTCATGGAAACTGTGACATTGCCAAATATGTATTTTGAAATACCTGTGTGGTATTTGGTCCCTCTAGCCACGCTGGGAAGTCCAGGCATCACCTCTATAGGAATAAACCCAATTTCCCCTCAGGAGATCATAGTAGTTAAAGAAACACCTATATTAGCACTAGCTGAAACAACCAACAAGAATAGAAAAAAAGGAAAAAAATTGAAACTCACCTAGGGCATTACAACCTTTCACATTGTGCGATATCATAGATCATCCTACTAATACTTTTTTGGGAGTTAGAAGAATTGAAACCCCTTCTACACATAGAAAGAAATGTTGCGACCTTGAATTCCCATAAAAAGGAACATGCCATGAACAACCAAGGGTAATCATTACGCACAAATCATGCATGCACCATATGCAAACATTATGGGCATTATACCCATCATTTCCCAGATATGCCATGATATAGAGATTCCTTGCTAGCCTTGGAACAATATTACCAAGAGGACTCCTCAGCTCCACCCATGGAAATGGACAAGGGTGAACCAAGAACCATAATTTACGTATAAGAGGAACCTACATCTTGCTTGTATGCAATCACCCCAATGGCCCAGAGACGACAAACAGAGGTCACACTGCATGTCCTAGTTTTCGCACTATGTGACGAGCCTAATCACTTAATCACACAGTGCCCCAAGTTAAGGTTTTTTAACCATTGGTATCAAATCCCGCAAGTTTCCCAAATCAACTTAGTTCGGCACATACTACATATGTTTCGATTTTCTGAAGCAACCACCACATGTGAAATTGTCCCCACATTTGTTGATTCCAGTTTTTGTTGAATTTCATGCGATGCTTCATCACTAAAAACCCCGACTTAGCTGACTCGGGGAAGAAATCCACAAAAAACACTACAACTAAAAGGACATAATAAAAAAGTACCATATTGTATGTGTCAGAAGAGATACAGTCACCTGCATGACCACCTCTTCCCCGTAATCATCCCCAGGCTCCAGTCCAGCTCTACGCACTCTGTGATGAATGAGATCACTTCGTCGCAGACTGTGGAGCTCTATATTTGTTTCAAATACCTGGTCAACCCGGTGTATTACGATGGTATACGAGCAGCCCAATATTCTTGTCGACTGTGTTCAAATAACCACCCAGTTTGTCATTGTCCCTACATCCCCCACTTCCACTCGATGTTAAATTGTCTACACCAGGCCATAACCCGTCTCACTCCAGATGAAGGATTAGATTTAGACTCAATAGGAAGTTAGACAACCCAAGTGAATGAGACAACCAAATATATCCTCTTCATATCAACAGAAAAAATGGCCAAAAAAGGGGAATATTGTCGCCCCCAACCACCCTCCACGAATAATCCCAGCCTGCACCTTGTGCAACACACGCAATCATGTGATCACTCAATGCCCATATTTATGATCATTTCGCAAATGGTACCTAATCACTTCAGTGGTCCAAAGGGAGTGGAAAACCAAGGGAAACAATCTTGTCTTATTTTCTAAGACAATCATCATGCTTGGAATTATCCTTACATCTTGCAATTTCGACCCATGTTAGACGTCATATGCTCATTGGTCACGAAATATCTAGATATAACCAGTTTCGAACCTACCCATCGAGGTGAAATGTGGCCTTCCCCCCTTCGTCACCAAAACCCTAGGAAAGCTAAGGCGACCAATCATCTTACCAGGGAAAAAAAAAACCAAGAATACCATGTGCTCTATGCGATAGAAAGGACCACATGGTCAATTAATGTTTGCAACTCAAGAAACTCACCAAAATTCTTCACATGGTCACAACCATACTGCATATCCATCTCTCTAATTAAGAGAAGATCACACGTTGCTATTGGAGGATTTTCTCACAATTTCACCACACTATGAATTGTGAATACCTCCCAAGGTTACGAGCGGAAAGAGTAGCATTTAGCGTGGACTCCCAAAAGGAAAAACACCGCCCAAGACAGAAGACTTGGAGGTGGCTGAAGCGAAAAAATGCACCAATGCCCAACCATCTCCGAGCATCCACATTTGGTACATAGAGTAGTGTTATTTCTCAAACCATCTACTCGTTAGGTACCTTTAATCAATGCACCGTTTTCATGAGCCATAACCATGAAAGAGAGATGTGACCCATGATGAAAATATTTTGGCACCTCTACATTCAATGCAACTTCCAAGTAAAGGAAGGTGTGTGTATCCTTATTACACCAACAAAAGAGCATGAATTTTCTCTCAATTAAACAACCATAATGGAAATTATTCCACCATATAACGTTGACAACACACAACACCATATATGATTCATCTCATCATGCATGGGAACCATGAATCATGTTGTTTTCTCATCCTTCAGTGGTGTTGAGACTGTTGGAACTACCACAACAGTAGTAGTGCTTTCGAGAGTGCAAACCCAACCTATATGCATCCTGTCAACCTCGTTTGGTTCCACAGCATCAACCACAGACTCTCATATTCATCTTTGTCGACCAAAATTGTTAGGAACAAACCAATTCCCCCTTAGACATCTTGTTTCACTCTGATGCAGATATTCTAGAGGCCATGACAGAACCAAATTTTCCATGACTCAATGCATCACCGCTCGTCTTTTCTCCTAGAAAAAATGTTTGTGCCTAGAAAACCAAAATCCAAGGATATATACGCCATTAAATCCAAATAATTCCTTCCATCTGGGAAGGTATATTGGTTCAAAACCCTTATCCCAACGCTCGATGCATTTGAAGAAGGGAATATGTCAAATATTTCACCAACCCTTAAGGTGAATATCTCAAAAAAATTAGGAAAAGCCAAAGAAATATTACTACTGGCAGCATGCTCCCAGATGAGGTAGTCTCTTATACAAACTTATTACAAGTATACAGGGATATATTCGCACGGGATTATTCTGAAATTCCAGGGCTAAGACCCACCATCGTACAACACCACATTGACACCTGGCCTGGCATATCACCAGTCCACCAAAAGCAGTGTCAATTACACCAATCCAAAGAAGAAGCAATCAAACAAGAGATTGACAAGCTTCATAAAGTTGGATTCATCTACCCAATTTCATACACATCGTGGGTTTCAAATACTGTACCCATCATGAAAACATGAGGCACCATTTGAGTCTATTTTCGAGATTTAAATAAAGCTTGTCCCAAGGACAACTACTCTACCCCTTTTATCGACCAAGTCATTGATGCTTGTGCTGGTCATGAGGCAATGTCCTTCATGGACGGATTCTTAGGGTACAATAAAATTCAAATACAGCATAGGGATCTGTACAAGTTGAAGTTCACTACCTCTTGGGGTACGTTCGCATATCAAGTTATGCCTTTCAGTCTTAAAAATGCTAGAGCCACCTTCCATCGGGCCATGAATTATATCTTCCATGATGTAGCTCACCTCATCTTAACTTACTTGGAGGACCTCAATGTATGATCCAAGAAATGAGGTGACCATCTAGAGGAATTATGGTTGGTATTCCAATGGTTCCGATACTACAACCTACACTTGAACCCCCTCAAGTGTATCTTTTGTGTTAATGTCGATATACTGTTAGGATTCATTGTATCCCAACAAGGGATTAGAGTTGGCCCCATCAAGGTCCAGACAATAAAAGAAATACCACCACCTAAAACTATCAAGCAACTTCAAAGCCTACAGGGGAAAGCCAACTTCTTACGATGATTTTTCCCTGACTACGCCACATGTGCACAAGGTTTCCTACTCCTACTTTGTTAAGAAATTCCATTCAAATGGGATGATCAGGCTCAAAATTAATTTGAGGCACTGAAAGACACATTGTCTTCAACCCCTTTCATCAACCCACCCAATTACGACAAAGGCTACAACTTATAGTTGTTGTCATTGAACATAGGCATAGATAGGGTGTTATTCCAAGACAGAACAAATAATAAAGAGAACGTAATATATTACGTTAGAAAGAACCTATCTGGCCTTGATTTTAAATACAAACCGAAAGAAAAAACTTCCCTAGCCATAGGACACACTGTATAAAAAATTCAGCATTACATCATTCTAAGGACTGCAACAGTCATAAAAACTATCAAACCCATGCGATATCTGTTAACTCGTCATATGATGAATCATAAGTGTGCTCAATGGGTATTTAGATTGTAGTAATTTGAAATGTAGTTCATCTCCCCCAAGAGAAAAAATGAATTAATACTAGCTAAGGTCATCACTGAACTTCCAATTCTGACTCAAGGATCCCTAGTTAACGACTCACTACCAAATGAACATCTATTCTTAGTGACGACCAAGGACCCTTGGTATGGTGACATTATTCTATTCTTACAAACCCAAAAGTTCAAACCACAACCACCCATGACGACCGAAAGTGTGTATTCCATCAAGCCCCCCGGTACCTTCTCATGGGGGACATCCTTTATCGAAGAGGCGTTGATACTATTTTACGTCGATGCCTCACACACAACCAAGCTGAGCAAGCCCTAAATGAATGCCATAGTGGGGCTTGCGACAACCACCTATCAGGGATGGACACTTCCCAAAATGTCTTCTAGGATGGTTATATTTTGCCCACCTTATTCCACGATTGCATTCAAGCTGTCAAAAGGTGCGAGCGATGACAACGCTTCGCCCACGAGGTAAGAGCATCTCCTGCTCCTCTGCACCCGATCATTGTAGCAGGTCCCATTTGTAAGTGGGGAATCAAATTTATGACTTACAACCGCATGTCATCTGGCAACCACAAATACATTATCATAGTGGTCGACTATTTCACCAAGTGGGCAGAAGCCATGCCTACTTACGACAACACGACATAAACTGCAACTTGGTTTCTCTTCAAACATGTCATCACACGATTCAGTGTACCTAAGGAATTAGTCTCCGACCATGGAAATAATTTTGAGAATGAAATATTCCAGGAGCTATCCCATCATCTAGGATTTATGCACGAGTTTGAGTCACCATACTACCCCTAGTCCAATGGTCAGGTAGAACTTGTTAACAAAGTACTCAAAACGATGTTACAACATATGGCAAAAAACCATAAGAATAACTCGCACCATATGGTACTTTTAGCCTTATGGGCATATCGCACAACGATTACATATTCAACCAGATTCACACCTTTCCAATTGGCATATGGAGTGGAGGCGGTGATTCGCATTGAACGTGAAATCCCCAAATTACACACAGCTATCAAACTCCTCGATGATACCCAACCTTTCGAGCAACGGTTGGTACAATTGGAGCTTATAGATGAAATTTGATGAGAATCTATCCAACATAATGAGGCTCACTAGAAAAGTGTAAAAGCATCATTCGACCGCAACATCTCCCCTCGCTGATTTTAAGATGGGGAGCTAGTCATCCACTATGATGTTGTAAAAGAAGCCTTAGGACGAGGGAAGTTTGAAATATTATGGAAGGGTCCTTACATCATAAAAAAATTCCTCCTGAAAGGATCATACATCCTATCTGAGCCTGACGGTATATGCCTAGCTCATCCCGTCAATGGGCTCTACCTTAAAAAATTCCACCCATAGGGAATGAAGTATCAGCCTTAGAAATAATATGAACATAACATAAAGTTTTGAGATGATCATAATCATCGTGTAATTTTTCTAAACACTGATATTGTGTCATAGATGGATCATGCGCCCCATCCACTATTTTGGATTCACTGATGGAGCCTCTTGATGGTAACAAAATCTAGTAGTAGCTGTCTGGGCCATATACTCTCCTGACTGGTCACCATTCCTCACCAACAGAGTATGTGTTCCAGATTTATTCCGGAACAAAATAGAATATACATATAACCATAAATACAAAGATGAAGCTGAAATAACACTTTATTTCTTTAATATCAAAGAACTAAAATTTTCGTACAGACAGAATGGAAATAAACTAGCTAGGGCACTGGTAGCTTATCTATGAGAAGAGATGTGGTGGCTACAAGCCTCTGAACTATGTGTTACAATGAGGCTCGAAGGCCTATATATTATTTAGAAACAATGGAAAACCATAAACATCCAAAAACCTAACCCTAGGAGATGAAATTCTAGACTATGGGCCCCATTGGGGTAAATTGGTACATCAATTTCTCGGGGTCGTAACTTTTGCATACTATCTCCGTTTGACGCACATGATACATCGTTAGAAAGATCTATCCAAGGAATAAAATTGTCGATCGCGAATGTAGATTCTGGAATAGAATAAAATTTTCGAGAAAAAATATGCCCAAAAAAAACGTCGTTTAGGGCTTCAAAACAGCTCTGGAAGTTAAGGACTCGAAAAACTGCTAAAAATAGTAAGTTGTGCCGAAACTGAAAAACTGAAAGAGAAAATGGTGAGGCCCCAAGTGGAATAGGTGGGTGGAAACCAATATCCACCTGGATCATTCCTCCCCCATTAGGAAGAAATGGTCCCCATTGCGTTGAGTTCCTCCATGAGATGAGGAAACTTCTGCTGAACTTGGTCCCTAGTGAACCACTTGCCTTGGTGCAGGAGTTGGCCAACTTTGACAACCCGATACAGTTAGATATTTTGTTAGCAAGTGTTCTTGATTTGCAAGTCCATGATACAATGTATGGTAGCTTGTTTCATGCAGTCTGGGTTTAACTCTGTTGGTGTGAGTTCATTAGGGGAATTTTGAGGTCTAAAATGGGCCTCCTAAGGAAATTATAAAACAATAGTGGAAATAATAAAATAAGATTATATTACACCATCAAATTTTAGAGGGAAAAAAAACTTTTTCAACTAGTATTTTCAACTTATCTCCCTATGGGTTTATTACAATTTCGAGTGAGAACACTCGTTGGATGAAAAAATTGATTCCTCATCCAATGAGTACCCATGTTGCATACTTTTGATCGACCCTACTACATGACCAATGAGAAATACATGAAGAACGTGATTGAAATCGTGTTTTTTAATGTATTTCTCATTTTTCATGTAGCAGGGTCCATCGAAAGTATTCAACATGGGTACTCCTTGGATGAGAAATTAAATTTTGCATCCAACGAGTACTCCTGCTTGAAATTTGAGTAAAATCTTAGGACGATAAGCTAAAAATACAAGTTGAAAAAGTAGTTTTATTATTTTTTAATCTTTTTACTTTTTTACCCCAAAAATGGTGAATCATCCCCCATGGTTGACATCATCATCATGAATCCTATTGGTTCTTATAAAGTTTATTTTGGTTGTACATTTTTCTTAGGAGGCCCATATTAGACCTCAAAAGTTCTCTAATGGTTCTGCATTGTTAGAGGTGTCCAATAGAGGTGGGAAGTAGGGATGAAGGCGGTCCACATTGAATACTAGGTGCAGACCACGGAATGGTGGAATACTAAGCTTGAAGGCATTGTTCCCTATAGCCTTGGTGATGGTGTAAGACCCATATCGGAGCAGGCAAAGCTTGCGGTGGGGTCCAGTGAGGTGCTCCTTCTGCAAATGTAACCAGACTTTGTCTCCCACCTAGAAGTTGTGTGGTGCCCGATGTTGATCATGCCATTGCTTGTAATTAGCATTGGCTCTATCCAATATGTCATGAACCTATTGGTGGATGTGCTGAATGCACTCGATGAAGTTGTTTGCTTTGTCAGCTTCAGACTCGACATGAGCCAAATCAACCTGAGTAGCCGCAAATGGCATGGCTACGTCAGTGGGACACAGTGGCTGGAATCCCAAGCCCACCTGAAAGGGGATATGGCCGGTTGAGATGTGGAGAGATTGGTTATAACTATGTTGTACATAGGGGAGGCTCTCATCCCATGTGCGTGGATGCTTTGAATTGTACATGCACAGAATGTGTACAATCATCCTGTTGACGACCTCTTTCTAGCCATCTATTTGGGGATGGAACGCTATGGACTGGGTGAGGTTGGTGTCCAGCATTGACCAGAGGCTGGACCAAAATGTGTTGAGGAACCTACTATCCTAATTTGAGATGATAGACTGTGGGATCCAAAAGTGCACCCAGACTCAATCAAAGAAGAGTTTAGTAATGGCTTCTGTTGTGATATTCTTCTTGCAGGCCACCATAATGGCCATCTTTGAGAATATGTCGATGACCATGAAAAAAAATGGTTTCCATGCTTATTAGAAGGAAGGCCTGACATGTAATCCATGGAGATGGATTCCCAAGGACGACTAGGGGTGTAGGTAGTGGAGTATACTGGCCTTGCTTCTTGATGGTTGGTTTGGCAATGGAACAAGCAGTGCAGGATCTGATGTACTTCCCGACATCCTGTCAAAGGTTTGGCCAACAGAAATACTTCTGCAGTACTGCCACTATTTTCTTGACCCAAAAATTTCCAATGAATCGAATGTAGTTTTCTTCCCATATCGTCTTGGCACGCTCGCTTGAAATAACACAAAGGATTCCCAGGTAACATAACAGTGCATCTTGGAGGTGAAAATTTGGAACTTGCGTACTCCCCAAGAGTGCCTTGTATGTGTGACCAAATTCTGGATCACTCTTTTAGAGAAGTGACCAATCAGAAGTCTTGTGCCCATAAGGGTTGAGAATGGTGGTTAGCGCCATGATCAGTGCTCGTCTGAGGCAGTCTGCAACATTATTGGTGCTACCCTTCTTGTACTTGATGTTCAAATGAAACTTTTGCAGATATGTAGACCAATTCTGATGGCCAGCATTATGCAACTTCCCTTGTGTCTTTATGAACTGCAGGGGTCGGTGGTCTGTGTGGATGATTGTTTGCTTCCCAAAAATGTAATTCTTCCATTGTCGACAAGCCTGCACATTGGAATACATTTATTTTTCATAAGTAGGATACTTGCGGACTGTGTCAGACAATGTCTCACTATGATATGCCACTGGATGCCCCTGTTGAGTAATAATTGCCCCAATAGCATATTCAGAGGCATCGTCTCGATCTCAAATGGTTGTTGTAAGTCTGGTAATGTGAGAACTAGGGCAGAACAGAGGTAATGTTTCAATTCTATGAATGCCTTCTGTTGAGATTCCGACCAAAATAAATTTTCTTTTGCTCCTCCCTTGGTGACTTGACTCAAGGGCCAAGTGATATGAGAGAATCCCAACATGGACCTGAGGTAGAAATTAGCAAGACCTAGAAAGCTGCGAAGCTCTATTAGAGTGGTTGGGACTAGCCAATCCCGAATGACTTGGATCTTGGTTGGATCCACATGCACCCCCCTTTCATCAATAATTTATCCTAGATATTTAACCTTGGTCATGCCAAAAGTGCACTTCTCCAAATTGGCACACAACTTGTGTTGCCGCAGTGTTTGGAGGACTTTCCAGATGTGGTGGAGGTGATCTTCCCAAGTCTGGTTAAAGATCAGAATGTCATCCAATGACACCACTAAAAATGAGTTGGTGAATGGCCACAAGATGTTGGCCATCAACCTAATGAAGGTTGCGGGAGCATTTGTCAACCCGAAAGGCATGACTAGCCATTCGAAAAGGCCCTCCTTGGCTTTGAAGGCAATCTTCCACACATCAGAGGGTTCGATTGGTACCTGGTGATACCTAGACTTCAAGTCAATCTTACTGAAATATTTCACAAATTTGAGTTGGTCTATAAGGTCATCAATCTATGGGATTAGGTACCTATTCTGAACATTGATATTTTTCAGTTCTCGATAGTCAATACAGAGTCTCCAAGTCCTATCCTTATTTTTTACCAACACAATCAGGCTCCCACAGGGTGATGAACTTAGCCAAATGTGACCTTTCTGCAGCAGCTCCTAAATCTGCCTCTTGATTTCGTCGTTCTCCAAAATAGTGCATCAATAGATCAGTCCATTGGGTAGCGGCGCACCTGGGGTCAGATCAATGGGGTGCTTGACCTAACAGTGCAGAGGCACCCCTGTGGGTGAGGTGAAGATGTCCCCGTACTCCTCCACAACCTTGTCCATATGTTGTTGTCATGCAGAGGAGCCCTATATCGAGGTCGTGGCCAGAGTATTCTTCTTGCCCTGGGGGTGGATCATCAGGAAAACAAATTTCCTGGTTTTGGAAATGAGCTTACTGCATTGTTTTGTAGTAACCAAAGAGATAGTGGTAGGAGGTGGTACCTATGGTATCCTGTAAAACTTATTTCCCAAAATAACAATAACATCGAGAGACCGGGACTCATACACAACATGTCGCTTCCACAAGTATGGTTGGCCTAATAATACATCACAAACATCAAGAGGTGCAATGTCACATAATACCTCATATGTGAAGGGCTTGATGCTGTAGGGAAGGCGTCATTGTTGGCTGATGCAGATATCACGTCCTTGGTGAAGCCACCCGATGGTGTATTACTGTGGGTGTGTTGTGGTCAGCAAGCCCAACCGCTTCATGGTGTCTGCTGAAATGAGTTTGTTTTGGATCTCATTGTCGAAAATGAACTGTAGCGGGGAACCCTTTACCCACATCTGGGAGTGGAAGAGACACTTCTCCTCCTCTATATCTTCTGGTCCCTCCTTCTGGATCTTCGTAGTGGAAATATTGGCGTTGGGATCCGCATCGATAATTTGTTTCCCTTTATCATTCCCCTTGCCAGGTTCTAATTCAGAGTTGGAGCATGCACCTAATTCAGAAGCCCTCATCTCGGCCACTAGCGATTGCTTGGCCCGACACTCACTTATGTTGTGAGTGGAGCTCTTATGGAACTTGAACCACTTTCTTCTGTCCTTCTTTGGATTCACGGTCTTATTATTTGCTTGTGGATTTGACAGGTTCTCTTGGGATGCCATGCCTTTGCTTTGTCCTTTTTTCTGCGATTTGGGGGAACCTTTCTCTTGCTTTTGATTCACAGATCCAAAGTCTCACTTCTTCTGTTTGAATTTATGCTTAATATTGGTAGCATACAGGTATGCCATACCAAGTGAGGAGATGTCGAGGAGCTCCATTTCCTCCTTAATATATCTATGTAGACAACTGCGATACTTTAGCACCAAATGTTTCTCTGAATCTTTGATACCCAACTTTGTGCGCAAGGTATGGAACAAATTCGTCAGCTCATGCACATCTTGATCCCTTTATTTCCGCATTGTGGTCCATTGTATGTACTTGTCCTCATAGATCCCAATGAGATAGCATTGTTCCTTGATGGCGTCTCAGAAATAATTCCAAGTGGTTATGGCTGAGAACATAGAGGGTTTTGTCTCGTCCTTTTTCTCACAATAGGTTTCCCACCAGTCCTTGACATGGGGGGTATCTTTGAGGAGTGAAAAAATAATCTTCTCCCGGTCAGAAAAGTCATGAACCGAGAAATATCCTTCTAATATATTCAACCATCTATATACGAAATTTGCATCTATTTGACCCTCAAATATGGGAATGTCAAAGTTTACTTGTACCTTAAAGGGATTCATGCCTCCAGAGTGGCTACTGGATCAAGATGCGCCGCCGGTGGGCAGTCGTTGAAGGATCTGGGAAAATTTATCCATCATCGCGTTCCTTTGTTTTTCGAGGGCCTCCTCGAGCAATATTTTGATATGATATCCTGCTCCCTCATCTTTGTTTTCATCCCCCATGGGAGGCCATCGAGGTTTGTGAGGCTGATCTTGCAAAGGTTCAACCAGATCGAGCCCTAACTCCTTATACCCCGACCTCGTTGGGGACATGCAAAGAAGGATCGAGAAAAAGCAGACCGCTCTGATACCATTGATCTGGATTTATGTAGGAATGAAATAGAATACACATATAACCATAAATACAAATATACAGTAGAAATAACACTTCATTTCATTAATATCAAAGAACTAAAATTTTCTTATAGACAGAATGGAAATAAACTAGCTAGGGCATTGGTAGCTTATCTCTGAGAAGAGATGTGGCAGTTACAGGCCTCTGAACTATGTGTTAAAATGAGGCTCAAAGTCCTATATATTATTAAGAAACAATGGAAAACCATAAACATCCAAAAAACTAACCCTAGGAGATGAAATACCAGACTATGGGCCCCGTTGGGGTAAATTGGTACATTAATTTCTCGGGGTCGTAACTTTGGCATACTATCTCCATTTGACGCACATGATATATCATTATAAATATCTATACAAGGAATACAACTGTCGATTATGAATGTAGATTCCAAAATGAAAACATATTCGCCAGAAAAACGATCCCCAAAAAAACGTCGTTTAGGGCTTCAAAACAGCTCCAAAAGTTCAGGACCCGAAAAAATGATAAAAATAGTAATTTGTGCCGAAACTAAAAAAATGAAAGAGAAAATGGTGTGGCCCAAAGTGGAATATGCGGGTGGCCACCAATATCCACTTGGATCAATATGTATCAGATCAACTACCAATAATCAAGTAGAATATGATGCATTCATCAGGCTATTGAGCGATGCCTCCAACCTGGGCATTCACCATGTACATGTCTTTCTTGATTCCCAGTTAGTGGTATCACAGTTAAACCAAGATTTTCAAGTACGGGATTCACACCTATTTAGGAAATACTTGCGTGCACGATGGTTGATCTGTCACTTTGATCACATTACATTTACACATATACCAAGAAATCAAAATCAGTCAACCAATCACATAGCTAACCATATTCTAGACTGGAATGCATCTCATATACACCATCATCCACAAAAAGCAAAGACATAAAGCATAAATATCCATCATAGGAACATAACATCCATCATAAACGAATGTAAATATAAACCAAATAATAAACATAAACACATCATAAGAGCTGCAAAAATATACATATCGCATATGTACATAAAAAATTATGAGTCCCAGTATACAAATCAAGTCACTAACCATCATGTCAACAAAAAATATACATGTCATATAAATAGGAAATTATCCTCATAATGGGTGCTTTCCCTAACCATACAAAAATATCTAGGGTTGAGCCCCGCCTGGTGGGTCCTCTAGACCCACGGAAGCACTCGGTGCCAGTATAGGTGTAGCAGCCACAACCACAAGTGCCGACCTGCGTAAAGTTGGGCGATGTGCCCTCTCTCGAGCCATCACTGTCTCTAGTCAGATTTCTTCCAGGTCATTAAAAACCCTGGTCAACATGCCTCAGGTCAACCTCTCCAACTAACTCCATGAATCGACTAGACTTGCAGCACAAGCATCAACAACCTCAGCCCTAGCCTCTGCTTCCATCACTCTAATGTCAATAGCAGCCAATAGCCCCTCGATGGCTACCACACATACCTCGACTGACTCAACATGGGCAAGAAGAGCAGCATCCTCACTAGCAGTTGTAACACTGCTACCCTCTCTAGAGGGACCCCCAGCACTACCCTGTCCCTCAATCAGGGCCTAAACAACCCAAGTGGGTCCCTCCTAAGTTGGTGACCCACCAAATGAGCGGTAGGACACCTTGTCGAACCCACATTTGCAAGACAAACAAAAAAACAGTATTAGTGTCACCATCAAAGACATACAGATATATACATAATAAAAATCCTCAAAATGCAGAAAAAATCAAAATTCATACCTTCCGGACCCCATGCATAGCATGTAGGACCCATATCTGGACCCGCCCAGAAGTCCATCCCTGAATATGGGAAGTCAAGGAACAACTGCGGGTTCAACTCGAACCACACCTCGACCATCGCATCCCAGTAATGACTCGCCTATCCTCCACCACCACGGGGCATCACAGGTGCCCACCGACACATTCAAGGATTCCTTGGAGGACCTAGGGGCACCGCCAAAAAATTCCAAAGCATCACAACCCTCTTGTACATGATGCTACAGACGATGCTCACATAAGTGAAGGCCTTAATATCCCCCCTCTGGGCCTTGCCTAGCTAAGTAACCTTGCCCTAGTAAACATAAAGAGCCCAGTCAAAAAAATGATCAACCTCAAGTTGGCGCAAAACCGCAAGATGCAGACTTAACACTCGATGGGGTGTCGTCGACCCAGATAGGCGAACTATCATGGCCAAGGTAGCTCTCTTAGCTAGGTCCATCATAGAGGCCAAACCGATACATCCTCGGGTGATCGTATTAGGACCAAAATTCTCCTCATCCTCGTACCAACGATGGATGTTTACTCCCCCGGGAGGGAATGGATAGGGAAGGGCCCCCCCCGAGGCAATATATCAGTCACAAAATAGACACGATCTTCGGATGGATCACGATGTCTCTATGACACATGACCACAACAAGTCGTCTCTTGTTCCAGCATAAAACCAGGTATTGCAGTAACCCATCCTGGGACCTCAGTATGTTGTTCTCTAAGAACTTTAGTAAACCATACTGAGCTAGGATCCACCGATCATGGGGGTCTTGGGCCACAGCCGCACAGAGATCAGGCTAGTATCTTTCCCGCCACAATATCCTTCCATCAGAGAAAACAACAAAAATCAGTTTATACCAAAAAAGTTTTTTTTTTTTTTTTTTTAAATGAATTCCCCACGTTTGTGAAAAACTTAGGTGTGATGACCACATGCTTGTATCAGATATATATGCGTGGTCCATCGGGCATAATTTTTTCCAACCGCAAGGGTCTCACGCAAAAATGACCTTTCGCGCGAGGACCACGTGTGTCATCCTTGATCGCTTGAGTGGTATTACCAAAAAATGGGTATAAAGTCCATACAAATCCATATTTGTACAAACCCCCCATCAATAGAATGACAAAAATGGAAAGTAGGATTGTTAAGATCCTACCTGACACTGGCAGCACAAATCTCGGGTACTCAGGTTGACTGCAATGACAAGAGAAGCTCGGGAACATGAGCTCATCTCTAACCTCAGACCCTCAAAAGAAACAAATGAGTTTAAATGAACCATATTGGCCCATATATCACCCTTTTCTAATTATTCAACAGACCATAACTAGAGCTCATAGTACCCAATTGCAAAACCACGAGAAACAAAGTGATAAGCACTTTATCATGTTAAAACGAGGCCCCATAAATCCTGCATGCCTCAGAAAAAGTAATTTTCAAGAACAACATGTATTCCCTCTCTTATATCTTTACATTTAAATTATTTCAAATATTCTTGTATGAAAAAAATGTTTTTTACTTGGGGTATTGGTTTCAAGTATTACAAACATGCAAAATCAGCATATGTCCCAGCCAACAAAGGTACAAGAGCAGGTATCATTACAACCCCAACATGATAGGCTCCCCAAATAATATTTTCATATCTTGACATCATTTCTTCAAAGAAATAGACCATAGGTTTCATTCACCTGACCATGTTTATCATCACCCCACCTTGCACTTGATAAACACCCTTGCAGGTCGGTAGAACCTCATCCTCCATGGTGTCCATCACTCATATAGACCATAAACCAAAGGTCTGGAGCCATGGCCATAAAACCCAAGCCTTGGAAGCACTTCATGTTCATTCATCCATCATACATCAAGTCAAGTTTTACCCATGTCATGTTAGAATCCCTTTCCCAGGCTACCATTCTCACAAGCAGGTCAGAAAAAATGCACCACCACGTCTCATATTTGGCCTATCATACCCCCATCAACATAGCCCATCTGTGACATTTTTTCATCCGCTTCATCACCCCCACACCGATACCAACCAATGGGCCCCCCACCGTCAGCAAAACACACTCCTCACACCATAGTGAAGGATTATTCATGTTTATAGGGGCAACCATCTCTGTGATTGCACATCCAAACCTGTTTTATATTCTTTTGGAAAGTGTACAAATATTTCTTTAGGAGAGAACTCTCGCCCTTCCATTTACATTTATCATCCGGAAATAGTCCCTAATCACCCTTGGTCAGAGCTACGCATTATTTTACCACACCCAACCATGACACTCATAGAAACCATACACCCACCCTAGATGTCCTACCGACTCTAGGGATTTCCTCACCAAAAATTGTTATAATTGTCGCCACTCACATTTAAAGCTCCGACCTCGAGCCACTTAACGAACATCATCAGTTATAACAATTTATCGTCATCATTCCTATTTAACCCATCACACCACACCCTTCTACATAAAACACCCTGCCCCTTGCATCAATACTCATTTCGATCGGTTGATGCTACCTTTTTATTGACTACAACAAACATTTTCCAAGAAGGAGGTAGTACCTTGGATGAATCCTCACCTCAATAGGGTCATCCCTAGATGGCACTATGGGAATCGTCATTGCCCATTGATGTCATCGATCCTCTTGAAATTAAACTTCAAGATAAGATTTCATGTCAATATGGTATCGTACTTCATAAACGTTGCACTCTGTTAGAATTTGTCGAAGACCCGTGACTTGATAAGCATCTCTTTCAGCAATTCTTATACGAGAAGGTCCCCTATAGTCAAAGAACCATGCATATAATGAGCACTTGCTCTAAAAAAACATGCTATACCAATATCATGCATGCGGGCACCACATTCAACCTTATTTCAAAGAAAAATCCCCCCAAGGGCATCAACACTCGTCATCATCAACCAACAACATGCCACTACCAAAAGTGGCATAAACAAAACAACTATCTGTTAGATAAGCTTAACTAGTCAAAACATCATGAGCATGGGACATGCCCGCCTCGTAGAAATATTTTATTCATTCTATCTCTTGTAGGTTTCCAACATAGCATGGTGTCTTTTTTACTCAAGACAAGGGGTCTCTCAACTCCGTTCCAAAGCAAGTTACTCTCTCTCTCTCTCTCTCTCTTAAAAGGATCACACATAAAATAAACCAAAATGTATTTAAGCTATACAGTTATTCCTAGACCTCATACATTAGGGGGAAACTGTTAACACTAGAAAATCGTACGGGAAAAATATATTAAAAATGTCAAGCAGAAGGTACAAATAAAAGTTTCCAGAGAAGGAATCCATTGGGAAGAGCCAAAAAATTTAATTCTTCCTAAGTTCAAAGGACAAATTTGTGGAAAGCGCACAGGCAAAAAATGCTTTTTGCACATAGTGTGACTTTTTCTTCGATGGCCGCTTGATCTTGGGGATGACGAAATGTCACCATCCGGGCCCACTTGGCACACTTGGTTAAAAACATTCTCACTAAAACTAACCAAGTATAGTAATTTTTAAGCCACCTTGAGGCCTTAATGCAACACACAAAGGAATCATACCTCCACTCTTATGTCACAATCCATCTTGGGCCAAGAGAAGGAGGGAAAATTTGAAAATGGCCTATAAAATCCAACCTTTGGAAGAAGAATATGAGACACATTGTTATGCTGGAAAAATTGCTCCATAAAAAACTAGCTTTTGTATTCCAACAACAAAGGGATTGGAAGGACTCAGTCGTTGGCCACCCAACATCTCAGTCCAAGAGAGAGGAGTTCACCATATGTTTGTTGATCTACCATTATTTGAGAGGGAAGAGAAGCTTGCTGAAGACTTGAGGGGAAGAGACTTCCTTGTCTTGGATATTGGAGCTCCATAGCTCAAGGGATCCACTACAAGAGGTTTAACATTATATCTTCTATCACCACCAACACCTAATAAAGGGAGAAGCTCTCCATTTTGAGTTATTAGTGTCTTTTCTCTATCGAGAATGTATCTTGTGCATGTTGTTTTGTTTTGTTTTTTTAATGTTTTATGTAGTATGCTATGTTTCCTTTCTAGCCTAGCTTATTACATGTTGAAATTGTTCTACTAACATTTAACAAAATTTTTTGGCATGTCACCCTTATGTAGGTAAGCAGTCTACCTACTAAGAAAAGTGTATTTAGTATGCCCATGTGCCAAATACACTACCACACTACCCAAGGATCAACTCGAACTCTGAGTTTTTCTCTGGATCCAACCTTCCTTTCCAAACCATTTTCAATCACATTGAAAGATGAAAAAAATACTTACTATCCCACTAAAACATTCATCTTGTGCTTACTTGGAAATTTGACCCACTCTTTAGTGGATGAAGGGTGTATGTATTTCCTGATAACCACTTCAGTCCATAAGATTATAGAATTTATAAGCCTCCAACCAACCTTTTCCGTTAATTCTTTAGAGAAATGGAACAATTTTTTTACCCCCCCACCTCGCCACTTCTTGAGTAAGGTGATTTTATCCCATCTTACCTGGGGAAACTCACATCCATCCTTTGAAACTTTCCATAAGAATTTGAAACAAGACTAACAAATTGAATTGAGAACCATTTTTGAATCCATGATAAAAACATGAAAAAAATGGAATGGCCAATCCTCCTTTCTGTAGTCATTGGGTTTTAGATGGAAAACCAAATATTTGATACCTGCTTCACAATTTAAAAAGCGAAAGTGGAAATTTTTTTGAACATTTACTAGCTCATCCTTAGATAAATTGATCGCAGTTAACTAAGATTTCAAAAGATTAATCATCATACACAGTAGCCATTTCGAAGAGGGTCAGTGCCGACTTGATGGCTATTGTATATATTTTGGAGCCATCACAAAAGGGAATAATTTAATAAATGAACATAAGATGATTTATGGTTAAATCATTAGCTACTACAACTCCCTTACTATCTCCTTTCCTTTTAGCTTATGTTAACAATCTACTTAATTCTTCAACCACTAAGAGAAATAATAAGGGATAAAACATATATCCCTGATGAAGTCCTGTTTCGACATAGAAAAAAGTTGAGAAAGAAACATTTATGAGTACAACAAATTATCCTTACATGATATAGTGCATAAAAATGATTTTCAAAACCCATATGAGTCATAAGCATTCAAATGTATATCCAGCTTACCATGCCCTAAAATTTTGATAAGTTGATATTTAACACCGTATATTTAAATATATATATTTTTGAGATTATGGAGGCCCTCCTGAGCTACATCAAGGGTCTCATGAATTTTCCTACCCTCTAGAAAAGTAAATTTCTCCTTTGCAATTTTTCAGACAACACTAACTTCAATAAATTAGAAATCATTCTTGTAATAATGTTGTAAAAATTGTTGCATAGGAATATTGGCTTGAACTCATAAAAATACCATGGAGAATTACACTTAAGATCGAGGTAATAAAAGTATAATTTAATGGCTCATAAATGTGCCCGGATTGTTTGCATTCTTTAATAACTTTCACACGATCATCCCCCACAAATTCAAAAAACTCAGAAAATAATTCCATCGGCTAGCCATCAGGCCTCGTGATTTTATACCACTCAGAACTATGAAGGATATTTTGCACTTGTTCCACCAATATATGTTCCATAATGGATTTGTTTACCTTTTCATTTCTGAACCTAGAAAATATTTAGGCAAGCACAATTAACTCAACGAGAGAAACTTCCTCAGGAGATTTGAACGAGTTATTGAAGTGATTTATCCACATTTTGACAAGCTCTCCAAAGGAAGAGATTTTGACTTCATTTGGATTTTCCAATTCCCAGATGGTGTTTATAACTCATCGAACATTTTCAACTTGTTGTAAGAACTTTGTATTGTTTTCACTGCTTTTGAGCCATATAACTCTACTCTTTAACCTCTAGGTCTCCTCTTTTTCCTCCATAATTATTTTCCTAGATGCTTCTAACTGAATTATTCTTTGTTTTTCCTCCTCCGATGAATAACATCCTCCTTATATATCCTACAATTAATCCAAAAATTGTTCAATTTTTTTGATATCCTCCTCATCCCTTAGTTTCTTATTTTAAGACCATTCTTTCATATCCCTTTTAACCCTCTTTAAGTTTGTGAATAATTGGTCCAATGTTGTACCATCATTTCCAAGGTTAAAAATGGATCCATTGTTCAATGAATAGATTATGAAAGGATTCATCCTTAATCCAACTAGAATTTAATTTGAAAGGATCCCCCAGTTTATTTGACCCACCTTTAAGTTCCAACAAGATAGGGTGATGGTAAAACTAACCCCCCACGCCAACCCATTGTCAAAAAAGAGGGATGATTTCCATAAGTGGTTCAATAAGAAAAAAATTATTAGTTCTTTTGATGATAATCACATAAACCAATATTCAATTTACCCAAGTGGGTTTGATCTTAATAGAGTTGACATCATAGAGTTTCTGGGACTCTAATAAGTGAATGAAAAATTCAACAAGGGGATTTGGATGAGCATGAGTCCCCTAGATTTCAAATTCTCCCAATGAAAAATTCATGTCAACCCACATAACTACATTGTTAGCATTCATGAAAGATTGATCCATTATCCGTTCTTAGGAAGAGTTTGTGTTGATAGGGACCATATATATTCACAATATTTAGTTCCATACTCGAATCTGCCATAAAATATCGACCCCCAAAACCCCTTGAAAACCCTAGGATCCAGGAGTTTGAAGAATTTCTAGTTACGTCTAATTGCTAAACCACCAGACCTTTCATTCACATAAGCAACCACAAAGATCCATCTTGGAAGCAAGGAATCTAACAATATTTCTCTTACATCCTTGTTCACAAGAGTCTCTTGAAGAAATAAAAAATCAATGCATTACAATTGCACAACCTTCTCAGGGTTAGTCTTTTTTGGGGACTAGCCACCCCACAACAATTAAAATAAAGGAATATTATATGGGAACCTCGACCAGGGCCTGCACCACTCTAAGCACCCCAATGAGATATTTTTTTATTCCCACAACAACCTCCTAGCTTGTTTTGAGTTTCTCTTTGGAAATTAATGATTTTTTACCTCGAGGGTTCCTAATAACCTTGGAGGGGGAGGAGGCCCCAAGGTCCCCCATAACTTTCAAGGAGTCATTTTTTCTAGCCTTTGACCTAAGGTTATATCAGGGACAATATTTCGATGAAGTTGACAGGGCCCTGTTAGGGGATGGGATCTAGGAGGGGCTACAAGCATGTGTAAGAGGGATCGAACAAGGCATCAAATTCATACTTAAACAAGAAACCCCAATATTTGATAAAGGATAGGAAAAGGAAGAAATGACCGACTCCATAACAAGATAATTAAAGGAACTGATAAGATTTATGATAGGAGGGGAAAAACAACAAGTAACCATCATAAAGACATCAAAAGGTGAAGTATAAAAATCCTTTGAATTTTATTTAGTAGATTTTATATCCTCGAACCCCAACCTCATCTCTTCTTCCATTGAAGTAGTATCAAATGTAGTTGGTTTCTTCTCCAGATCATTCCCTCTTAGGGGAGGGACAATGGTAATTTTCTCTTTTTTGTTTCAAGTGAGCTCACCTCAATGAAACTTATGATCCTTTCTGAAAATTATGGGACTGAGCAGTCCCTTAGACCATGTCCCACCTTATGACACCTCTAACATTGAAAGGGAACACCTTCATAAGGATTTCCTATGTGAATAGCCCCAATAGTTAATGTTAAGATTTTATATTAAACCCTCAGGAGTTTCCATATTTACCAGGATTCTAGAGATGCCCATTCTTCCCTTCAACTTATGAGATATATCTGTGTCCATGAAGGATCCCAATTTTTCACCAATAATATTGAAAATATACTCTGACCAAAGTACAAAATGTAGACCTAGAAGATGAATGCAAACCAGACCATAACCCAACTTGTCCCTACTAACATAAAAAATGGGGCTCCATTTCTTCATTAGAACTAGGTTGAGTTGAGGCTCCAGGTCTCACCCATCACCTAACTCACATCGTCCACATTGGAGAATTTTAGCATTAACCATCCCTTCGAAATTATTTTCACCACAGGAAATTATTTTGTCTCCTAACTCTAGGTAGCCCCAATCCATTCACAAATAGTTTATGTAGAAAATATCCTTCCTTGAGCACATCCAATAATTACCTTCTTTGAGGTTTTCATTATTTCCCCAAAGCAAACACCTTCACCAAGCACCAAGTTCTCAAGATTAGACTTTACCTTCATACACTTAATCATATTTCTCTTCTTTCCTTCCTACGTTAAGAGCCCCACTCTATTTCACTCAATATGGGTTTCTTTCGGCTGGGTAGGAGCACCCTCTTGTTCCTTATATTGAAAAATGGGTTTATGGGTACTTAAGATGTATGTGAGGTTCTTAGGAAGAAACCCTCCAATGGAAGGGAAAACCTTTTGGGGAATGTATCCCCCTAATACCGTGCTAATAAACCTAAAATAAGCATGCTAGATACCTTCAGAGAAAGAGTTTGAACCAACATAATTTAAACCCCCTTCTTGCAATACATGTTTGAAACCAAGGAAAGACTCTAATAAAAAACCCTTGGCCGAAACTACTAGAATATATTATGAATGAGGTCTACACTCACATCTAAGACTAGAAAAAAAAACCCTAACTCCTTCTACTTTTCTGTCGCTAACATGTGTTTGAATATTTGAGCCTCGTAACTCCCCACCGAGAAAGGGGGATAGCTATCAAAGATGACAAGGTAGGGATGAATATATTCCTAAGTCAAACTCAGCAGATGTCATCCATGCATCCCATTCTGGACCCTTTGGTGGCACATCAATCCAAATGGAAACATGTTCATACAAGTCCATGGAGTAGTCACCCTCATTAATCATACTACCATCGTGAAAACCCTAGGCACTTCAAAGCCACTAGCAGTGATCGAGAGAAAAAAATGGAGGTAAGATCGCCTTCAACAAAATAATCGACGAGTACCAGATCTTATTGACTCTGACGAATAAAATTTGACAAACCTATAAAACCCTACCTGCAACATGTTGACAAGTTCTATAGACTCCATCTCTCGCATGACATACAACCTCACTTCATAATATATTTCAAGTTATTAAAATTTAAAAAAACCATAAAACTAACTAAATGATCACTTTATTATTATTATTATTATTATTTGTTTGTTAAGTTGTGAGTCTTGAGATGGTTGCATGCTTAACCTTTGGCTTGAGAAATTAGAACTTAGGGGGATCTAAGCCATCAGAATTACCCAGGGATCACATCTGGCATGAGCCACACCAACCCTTAACATGGATTGTTTTTTTCCCACGAAGTTTCGAACCTATGAACTTAACATCATGAAGTGCCTTAACAGTACACCCCATCACTGTCTATCTACACCCCATGGGATAAACTATTATTATTATTATTAATTATAAAAATAATTAATATATAAGTAAAACACATATAAATTTGAAAAAGCATGGAACAATATTCTTATCCATGGATATTTACCCCTACTTTACCATGGAGATTCTTAATATGTAAATAGACTTTGTTACAATGGCTTAGACCCTATTCCAAAATAGACATGCCTTTAAGAATAATAATTGATTTGTAAATTGTAATGGAATATTTTTTTTTAAATTGGAATGAGATATGGAGAATCCATAACTCCGAAAGACTGATTGTCACTATTACACCACATACAATTTTTTCCTAAATGCCACAAACATGCGAGTTACAACATGTCTCCAGAGACTTTAACCCACACAACTGGGGAAACAAATTATTCACCAAACCATTCAAGCAATTAGTCATAATAAATATGATAAAATACTGAAATATTTAGTGTGAAGGTTATTTTTCTTTAAATATCACAATTTTTAATCATTGTTTTTATGCTTACATGAATTAAATAGTTGAAATGTGAAAAATAGAGAACATAAAAGTACACACATACCATCCACAAATAAACACAATATTTAAACTAGGAAACTCATATGAAAGAAAACTTGGAGAGAAAGCGAGACCACTCTAATCTATTTTCTGCTAGTATGGAAATATGCGAATACAAAGAAAGAGGTACTCTTTATTGAGTAATCGATACTTGTGGCCTATAAGTTTGCTTCGAAATACTACCCCCCTTTGTCATTCTCTCTAAATTACCACTCATAGATGCGATGTTCAACTGTGGAACAAATACAAAGACATAGAATGGAACCCCTTCTCTTCCTAGTGATTTAATATCTATTTAGAATTGCCCAATAACCATTTAGGGTTGGTTTTTTTTACTTCTTAAACCCTCAATTAAAGTTACAATTTTGGACCTTATGTAATATTTTTTAAATTCCACATGTGGCTAGCCCCATATTCATGATTAATAGAGGTTGATGTGGTATCCTCTCATGCCATGGTGGTAAACATGATAGGTTAATTTGTGGGAGACATAATTTTTTCATACGAGCTCTAATTGACATAATTTTCAAGTCGTTGGAAATTTATTTGAGAATAGATCAATATTAAAGGGACATGATTAAATATAATAAAAATTTGACCTAAAAAAAGGTTGTTTGAGGTCTCCAAATGACTCTAGAATGTTTCACGCCATAATTTTCCAAACTAGGACCTACTGCTAAAATGAACCTGCAAGTTGATTCCTCCAAATGTTTCCACTTTGAAAGCATGGAGATAGATGAAAAATGATATAATGATAAATATAGATTATATCTCTTGATTTAGGGAGGTTTTGGTCCCCAAATGTTTTATGAAATGTGGGAGGAAATTTTTTCTCTACCTTCTTCCTATAGTTCTGTGTTTCCTTTCGTAGAAGTTTCCATTTTAAACTAATTTTCTAAAGGTCATGTTTCCCCTATATTAGACTTTTGGAATTTTTTTGAAAAGTTGTGTTCTTTACCAAATTTGTATAAGAATTTGGTACTAAATCATATATTGAAAGTAGTACATACTCCTCAACATGATCCAACATGGAGGGCTAATAGAGTTTGAGATTTTCCAAATTTATTGTTGAGTACATGTGCATGAATGGGTGTACACTTAGTTTGTAGGTGTCATCTCCCACATTTTCCAACATCTCAAAAGGGCCATTTCAGAAATCCTTGATCTTCTTACGAGGATCATGTAATCTTTCCTTATTGGACTGTAACCAAATTATGTCTCCCACTCTAAATGACTTCCTATTACGTGTTGATCATGTCTAGCCTTATATTTTGTATGAATTCCTCATCATCTCTTGTAATTACAAATGAATCCACCTAATATTCTCAAAAAAAAATTATACTCTCAATGTATCTCCAATGAGGTCCTCCCTCATTGTTCCTTATTATATCCAAGGGTGAAGGTGGAAAATATCTAAAGCAATTTTCAAAATGTGACTTATTAGTAGAAGTGTGGACTACTCTATTATAAGAGTGTTGTATATATCATATTTTTATCCCATATATTTGATTTTTTCTGATCATTATAACCCCTCAAAAGCTACACTGATTTCGTGTTGATTATGTATGCTTGCACATCTATATGTGCATGGAATGTTGTAAATATATTTAGTTTAATGTCTTCGTTCCTCCACATTGTAGTCCAAAATTCATTGAGAAAGTTGGTATCCCTCTCTAAGATGATCGACTCCTTGGTATCCCAAAGTGCACCCTGACCTCTTCAAAGAACATGTGCTTTGCTTCTTCTCCTTTGAAGGTATTTTTACAAGGCATAATAATGTACATCTTGCTGAACTTGTGAACTATCACAAATAAACATTAATTTCCCTTCTTGATTGTTGGTAAAACCCCCATAAAATCCATGGAAATGATTTCCCAAGATATAATAGGTATTGGTAAGGGATGATATAGACATTGTGTTTTATTAGTAGCCTTGTTGGTATAAGGAAGTATACATCCTTTGATATATCATGCTAAATAGCCTTGCATTTTGGTCCAATACACATATATTTGTAAGTTAACTAATGTCTTCCCAACATCGAAATGTATTTCAACCTTGAAGATGTGAGATTCTATGATATATTGCAATCTTCCACCTTTAGGGACATAGAGCTCGTCCATATTGTAGAGTAACCCATTTTAGAGATGATAACCAACATCATTGTCACTGTATTCGACATGAATCCGACCATGTAGATACTGAAACACCTCCTTAAAGTCCTCAAATTTTGTGTATGTGTCTCTATATATGATGCAGGCATGGCTAGGATCTGACTAGAAATCTAAATTATGAAACTAACAAGTGCTTCCATCAACATATTATGGGCATAAATCCCCTTTATAATGCTAAAATAGGATATTTTAAAATTGAGTGGGAGGATTCGCAAGGGTATAATACAAAACCATTTTAAAAACCATTGGATTCAAGCCTCTAACATAACACACATGCGTAGCCCAAGCTTACTCTATATCCCACAAGGGAAGAGACAGGCCCCTTTTGAAACCATCGAGTTTAAGCTTTACAATATATACTATTGCAATTTTATGCATTTACCTTTTCACTAGGCACGTCCCAGTCATTATGTTGAAGACCCATTCTCAATGGCACTAGTGATCGTGACATTCCCACATGACCATACTCGCGATTATATTAATTACTTCCCATAACAGTGCTTGATGCATTACTAAACTCTTTATGCTTCTAATTTCAAACCACACAATACCAAGGCTCGTAAATTTTGTCCTCGAAACCCCTACTCTTCCTAATCTACAAACTTGTAAAAACTCTCGAGACACATCACTGCTTTGTTGGTTTCTTTTTCAAATGTGCCACTCCACTTTACTCGACCTTTTGCATGCCACATAGCATCACAAATAAACCTGATGCTTAAACCATCCATGTCACCCTGACCTTTATTTTTTGTGTGTGCTCTTAAACCTTTTGGGGAAGGTCGTTCCAGGAAATGTCAACTTGATGCTCTCACAACCACTCCGTAAGCTTGACACATTCCAACTATTCCTTGTCATCGTCACCAACACTACATGTCATCCCGAATTTCATTTTAGCTGCGCACTTTTGAAACTCACGGGGAGACATACTCTAGGATGTGAATTCATCCATCAACTACTATTTGTTTTCCTAGCACTTAAATTTTGTCACATCAACACATCACCCGATGTGTTGAAAGTCCACGTCACTCTAGCGCTTCGTCATCTTGGAATTTATTTACGTGCTACTCCTCTGAACTTCCATGGCATGAATATTGCAATCATATGTCGTATATTTCCTTCCGTTACCATAATTTCCATCATATGACATAATTCTTTAGGTTTTAATAAACTAATTCTCTCTCCTTGTCCTTGTGTTTGTTGTCTTTAACACCAATATTAACACTTTGACAATACTCCTTCACCAACTCTTCTAGATCATCATGCTTCCACCGCGGACTTCGATTTACACGAAAATTTTAACCATTGATAACATATTTGGATCAATGATTGATTCCTTCTGAACACTCCTGCGTTCATTCTCTATCGCACTCTTCCTCCCAAGATTATCCAATGGGTTCTGCAACCACTGTGTACATTTATTTCACACTTACTCTAAGTGCAATCCCTCATGAGATTTATTTCACCCACCTACAAAAAACTTAGAATTAGAGAAAATCTTAACCTAAAAGTGGCCTCCTAAGGAAAAGTAATAAAATAATAGTTAAAATAATAAAATAAGAGTTATGAATTTTGGAGGGAAAAGAAGAAAACTACTTTTTTTAATTGTATTTTTGGCTTAAATCCCTATAGGTTTACTCAAATTTCAAGTGTAGATACTTTTTGGATGCAGAATTAATTCCACATCGAACGAGTACCCATTATGTATACTTTTGAGAAGACTAATATTGATAAAAAATGTAGATACATTAAAAAAAGCGTGTTCAACAAGATTTTTTAATGTATCTCCAATTTGTATCAATGTGGATCTTCTAAAAAGTACGCACAATGGGTATTCATTGGATGAATAATTTAATTCCGCATCCAACGAATGTCTACACTTGAAATTTGAGTAAATCTATAGGGAGATAGGCCAAAAATAAAATTAAAAAAGTAGTTTTTTGTTTCTTTTCCCTCCAAAATATTTACATGTGCTTCTTTTTAAATTTAAAGGATTTTGATTGGTTTACATATTATGACATGGAAATTACATGAAAATTTCATGGGCACTTTTAGGCTGAAATTTACTCTAATGTGAATTTATATTTCATGGATTCAATTAGACACAAAAGGGGAATTCACAAAAAAATATTTCAACACTCGAAATAGAGTGTTTTTCTATCAACTTACACACTATGTACAAAATTATAGAAGGCCCTCTCCTTGGACCGATTTACATTTAATTTCCCCTCTTTATGGCCATACCTAGGCTTACTTTTTTTGCCCTCTCTACTCTCCTCTCTCAATCTTCTTACTCTCCCTTTGTTCTTATTTTACATATTTATGTAAAATAATATTCTGAACTATTACAAGTTCAAATCCAAAAAATTCTCAACGGACCCCTATTCTAGAATCCTTTAGATCCAATTATTCCTTAATATATCTAACCTACCCTTAGATATCTCTAGATCATTCAACATTATGGAATCCTCTTCTAAGAATTAGGTCTAGTTACAATACCATCCTCTTTACACAATATTTCTATATTTCCTTAAAAACATAGGAAATAAAAATAATTAAACAATGACACTCAATCAGGGAACCAAATCCCTTAGTAAATGAAATACCCCTAGGTATCATAAAAATGTATTTTGACTTGGATGTAAGATTATCCTGCATCATACTCACAAGGTGGAAAAATTTCATGGTCTCCTAACCATGTGCTTTCATATGCTGATGAAATCCTCCAAGGTCCAAAACTTTAGTTCGTAGATGGTTATTTGCTTTGTTCCATTATTACTAATTTTTTTCCTTTAGTTCTCCATGCTTCCACACTTTATGGTTCTACTGCTCATTTTATTTTCTAATGAAATTTTATTTAGTAAACTACACTTCCTTGATAGTTGTATTCCTCTATACGTTGTATCGTTTCCTAGATGTCTCCCTCATGAGCATCCAAAATTCATCGATTGCATATTCAAGCTCCGTTTTTGGTTGAAATTGGTTGCTCTCACTGTCCTCAAGCTATTACATGTCCTCCTTTTTCATAAGGGTTATAAAAATTTGACTAATCTACTAATCACACTTTGAAATCCTCTCCTCATTATTTTTTAATACAATTTAATATTTCTTCGTTTCTGATTTTGTGATTTGAATATGAAATCTTTGGATTTATATCCTTTCCTCCAAGAAATTCAATTCTTTGTACAATTCAAAAAAAACATCTTGAATTGTACTTGCGTCCTCCATGTAATATTCACCACTTGAATCTTGTGCAAACCATTCCTCCAACGATTCTATCTCATCTTCATCTGTGCTTTCTTCTTCTAACATGAGACTTTCAATTAACATTGGAATATCCTCAAGCATGTCTTCTATAAGTAACTCTTCAAATTCGTCACTTGAATAATATCCATGATATGATGTTGGTTCATTCTCCTCTAGAGAAAAAATTAAGGCATGTTCTTCTTCAACTTCATTCGTTATAACAACTTCCCTGTCAAATTCATCATATTCAAGGTCAATAAACAAATGATCACAAAACCTCTCCATATCATCCATCTCTTCTAGAAGTCTCATTTATTCATCAACCTATACAAGCACATCATTTTTGTTTTGGTCATAAATTACCAAACATGCAATCATAGACAAAGTTTCAGATTAAGAAACAAAAGTATCCTCATTTGATTCCTCATATACCACATCTTCATGTCGATCCAAAGTAATCCCATAGTCCATTAGGTTGTCTATAAATTCCTCCTTGACATTTATATCTTCCTCTACATCAAAGGATGAAATTTGTTGAAAAACATCTATTTCAGACTCAACCACTCTGACTTCTTCCTTCAATCTATCATACACCCTCTTCCTCAAGTTCCTTTGCAATGGATACCATTTCACCTTCTTCTCCTGCATTGTCTAGCCATATCCTTAATATTCCTATATTTCTTGTAAAAAATATTTAACATGATTGAGTTCTACTCTTAACTCAACCATCTCCTTTTTGAATTCCTCATCACTCATCCTCTTTATGCCAACTTCTTTGGAATTTCCTTTCATATGATTGTGACTTCTCCTCTCTGAACCCTTGACATGGCTATCAATAGCCATCCTTTCTTTATTTTGTGAAATTGTTAGGTCCCTATATTACTAGTTTAGTACCTTATTGTTATTAGTGTAGCCCCCTTATTGTTATTGTTGTACCCCTATAACCACAATATTGTTATTATTGTGCCCTTACATTGTTATTCTTAGGTAGGCTAGGATTATATTGTGGGCCCATGGACTCCTATATATAGAAGGAGGTTTTGGTCATTTGTATCATCCAAGAATTGTTCATTTATGTAATTTATTGGAGGTTTCCCCCTCGAAATGGCTGATTTCTAAGGCATTGATCTCTCTTTTCTTCTATTCTTGGAGCTAGTTTCATAACATTTGGTATTAGAGCTTTGGATTCTAGGGTTTCACTGCTCCAAACAGGTCATCGTGGAATTTTCGCTATAACGTTTTTTCTACGAAGGTTCAGAAGCTGAAATTTTTAGAGTGCAAAGAAAAAATCCTGAGGCACATCATTGCAAAATTTTAGATTTTGGTTCAAAATATTTTTGGAGATATGATCTATGGAAGTTAGGGCTTCTTGCAGGCTCCTGAATTTAACCCAAACATGTCATCACGACATTTTCGCTATAAATATTTTTCTACGAGGTTTCAAAAGATGAAATTTTCACAGAGCAAAACTGAAATCCTAAAGTACCTCCTATAAAAATTTTAGATCTTAGTTCGCAAGTGGAAGTTAGGATTTTTTCAGGCTCCCGAATTTCATCTCAAAGAGGTGACCGTGGGAAAAACGTCATAACTCTCTCTTTGAGCATTGGATTGAGATTATGTAAAAAGTGGCTGCAAGTACACAGACTGTAGTTTTCATCATATCAATTTCAAGGCCTAAGGAGGAAACAATGAGACGTGGCAAGTCATACAAGTTCGCTCTACTGAACCATTCCATAATTAGGTCATCGCGGGAGATTGGGCATAACGTTGTCTTGAAGAATCCAAATCAGGTAAAAACTATGGCATTCGAAAGATGATTCAGAGTGCTAATTCAAGGCCAAATTTCAGATATTTAAGATCTGACATCACAGAGATAATTCAGTTTCAATATCGAGCTCCTCAAAAGGAAGAAAAAGGTGTGTATTTTTTTGAATTACATAAGTCTCGTTTGAAAAAAAAAATAGTTTGAATTTATTCCAAGGGCATATTGAAGAATAGGTATCAATATTGGGTTCTAAAATGCCCCTAAAAATAATTCAACACCCATTAAGCCTTCAGAAGGCTCTACTATGACTCATGAAGATGAAGAAACACAACATGAGATATCAAAATTACAAGAGCAAGTACACCAAATTTTTCTATCGCAAAGATCAACAAAAAATGAAATGGAAGTTTGGAAGAACATCGTGGAAAATAATATGGATGGTTTGAAGGAAGGCGTGGAAGCTAAGATGAATGGTTTGGAAGCTAATATGGATGACATGGAAGCTAATATCGATGAAAAAATGGAAAACATGAAGAATGATATAAAACTAGACATCGAAGGTTTGTAAAAGTTGATACAAGAAATGTTTCCTAATGGCGAAAAGATAGTAGAGGAAACTCATGTTGAGAACAAAATAAATGTTAATCGTGATTTCATAAAATCTAATGTTGGATGGAAGAACCACCATATTCCAAAGATGGATATGAGGAATTTTGATGGCAAGGATCCCGTAACATGGATACTACAGATGGAGCAATATTTTGATCTCAATAATGTGCAAAACACACAAAAGGTACGCATTGCAACTTTACATTTAGAACAAAATACATTTATATGGTATCGATGGCTTTGCTCCCGTAAAAAAATTGTCACTTGGTCAATTTTTACGGAGGAAATGATAGCACATTATGAGGATACAAAGAGAAACACCTTCTTTAGCCAATTGATAGATCTCAAACAAAAGGGTTTAGTGGGGCAGCACATTGAGGACTTCCAAAAATTGAATATAAGGGTAACTGATATTCCAGAGGAACACAGGATTGATCTCTTCATAGGCACTTTAAAGGATAACATCCAACATGAAGTTCGCGTTTTGGAACCTGATTCATTGGAGAAGGCATTCGGGTTGGCAAGAAAAGTTGAATGTAAAATTATGGCAACAAGGAAGCCTACCACTCAATTCTATAAAGAAGGAAGTGTTGCTACGCCTAGATTTCCACAACCTACAAGGTTGACACCACAACAATTGGAAGAAAAAAGAGCAAAAGGGCTTTGCTACAGTTGTGATGGCAAATACACTAAAGGTCATAAGTGTGCTGAGAAGAAATTATTTTACATAGATTGTGAAGAGGAAGAAGAAAATGAACAAGAAGAGGATATACACCGGGAAACAACCCTAGAAGAGGAAGAAATGAATCCGACCATATCGTGTAATGCACTGGCAGGAATTACCACTCCTCAAACTCTCAAGATACAAGGACAAATCAAGAAGAAAAAGGTACTAGTGTTGATTGATTCAGGTAGCACCCATAATTTTATTCATTGTAAGGTAGCCAAGGAATTAAATTGTTTCCTATACCCAGCACCAGAATGTCAAGTGATGGTTGCAAATGGAGGAACTATAAATTGCTCCGGAAAATGCCATAATATCAAGCTAACCATGGGGGAATATGTATTGACTAGTCCAATGCTTTCCATTCCTATGGGAGGTGTTGATGTTGTACTAGGAGTACAATGGTTACAATCTTTGGGGACGGTAGCTTTTATTTTTCAAGAACTTTTCTTGAAATTTTTTTCAGAAGGAAAGGAAGTCGAATTACGGGGTATTGCAGGGAAGCCAGGAAAGATAATAAGCTCTAATGTCATGAAAAAGCTTCTAAAGAAAGAACAATGAGGCATAATTTCACAATTATGCTCACTAGAAGTTCCAACATCAAAATCATCTATTTTTGCAGATCTCCAAAAAGTCTTGGACAATCATTCCAAGGTGTTTGAAACTCCCAAAGGACTCCCACCTATTTGTGATCATGATCATGCTATTAATTTTATTCCAGGAAGTGTTCCTCCAAACATAAGGCCTTATATATATCCTTATGTCGAAAAGAGCGAAATTGAACGTATGATTGCAGAAATGTTAGAGGCTGGTATAATTCAACCTAGTCAAAGTTATTTCTCTGCTCTATTAGTATTGGTGCACAATAATGATGGATCATGGCGCATGTGTCTGGATTATATGGAGCTCAATAAGCTCACCATTAAAGATAAATTTCCCATTCCTGTGATTGATGAATTATTGGATGAATTAAATGGAGCAATTTATTTTACCTAGCTGGATATTCGTTCAAGATATCATCAAATTAGAATGAAGACTGAAGATATTTCGAAAACAGCATTTAGAACTCATGAGGGTCATTATGAATTTTTATTCATGCCTTTTAGCCTTACCAATGCACCTTCTACATTTCAAGGGTTGATGAATTCCATTTTCAAACCCTTCCTTAGAAAATTTGTGCTAGTATTTTTTGATGATATACTAATCTACAACAGGTCTTGGAAGGATCATGTTCAACATGTTGACAGGGTGCTCAAACTATTGCAGGAGAAATAATTATATGCAAAATCATCCAAATGTTTCTTTGGAGTACAAGAGGTGGAATATCTGGGTCATATTGTATCTCATGAGGGGGTTAAGGTAGACCCTAACAAAATTAAAGCCATTAAGGAATGGAAAGTCCCCACAACCATAAAGAAGTTGCGAGGATTTCTTGGTTTAACAGGCTATAATCGCAAGTTTGTTAAGAATTATGAGAGAATATCAGCACCTCTAACAACATTATTGAAGAAAGATGCATTTTCATGGACTCCTGAAGTAACTAAGGCCTTTGAACATCTTAAAGAGGCAATGTGCCTAGCACCGGTCTTAGCTACGCCAGACTTCACAAAAACCTTTATTGTGGAATGTGATGTCTTAGGAAATGGAATTGGTGTTGTTTTAATGCAATAAGGAAGACCCATTACTTTTGAAAGTCATCCAATCAAAGGAAAGTATATACAGAAAGCTATTTATGAGAAGAAAATGTTAGCAATACTACATGCACTAAATAAATGGCGACCTTAGCTAATGGGAAGACACTTGAAGGTAAAAACTGATCATGATAGTCTTAAACACTTTTTGGAACCAAGAATATCTTCAGAAGAGCAACAAAAATGGGTCACAAAGATGTTGGGTTATGAATTTGAAATAATCTACAAAAAAGGGAAGCTAAATGTTGTTGAAGATGCATTCTCAAGAAAGAATGAAGGATGGAAGCATTGCTTTGTGCCATTTCTATTATCCAACTAGATTGGATAACCAAAGCAAGGGATGAATGGAAGAGGGAAAAAGAAGTGTGGAAACTCATTCAAAAGTTGTAGCAAAATCCTAGTACATATGATACATTTATTTGGAAAAATGATTTCTTATGGTACAAAGATTGCTTATATCTTTGCAAGAATTCCCAACTAAAACAAAAGATTCTTTTGGAATTGCACACTTCTCCTTTAGGAGGACACTCAAGATTTTTAAAAACTTACCACAGGGTGAAGAATTAATTTTTTTGGGATGGCCTTAAATGTGATATTCAAAAGTTTATGGTGGAATTTTTGGTTTGCCAGCAAAATAAAGTTGAGACAATTAAGACCTCGGGTCTTCTACAACCTTTATCCATTCCAAGTTAATGTTGGGAGGAGATTTCAATGGATTTTATCATAGATTTACCTAAGTCCGAAGGAAAGAGTGTCATCATGGTGGTAGTTGATAGATTTTCCAAGTATGCACACTTTTGTGCATTATCTCATCAGTTTAAAGCAAGTAAAATTTCTACTACATTTATGGAAACAATTCAAAAGCTACATGGAAACCCAAAGATTATTGTGAGTGACAGAGATCCCATTTTTGCTAGAAATTTTTGGACAGAGTTATTTTCTTGTTTGGGTACTCAATTAGCTCATAGCTCATCTTATCATCCTCAATCCGATGTTCAAACTGAGATAGTGAATAAATTTTTGGAAGGATATCTTCATTGTTTTGTATCTGACAAACAAACATGATGGGTCAAGTGGTTACCTCTCGCTGAATGGTGGTATAACATTTCCTTCCCCACTGCACCAAAAATGACCCCATTTATGGCACTTTATGGATATCATCCACCGTCCATCACATCATATTTAAAAGAAAATTCTAAGGTTCAAGTAGTGGAAGATCACATTGAGCATCAACAAGAAGTTCTCCAACTCTTAAAGGATAACCTATATTTGGCACAAAAATGAATGAAACAACTGGCATATCAACATCGCATCGAGACAAGTTTTGATGTAGGAGATGTTATCACTCAGTAATTTCTGAAGGTTAAAGAAAGATTTCACCGAGGTAACCACAAACCTACTTTTAAACTCTAGGATCTAGCCTTCCTAGGGTTCAAAGAGGGCTCTCTCTGTAATATTTAACTTTGCTTGATTTATAAAATATTAGGCTAGTTATGATTGTGCAATTTGGTTTTGGTTTGTTTGATTTGGTGGGAAAAATCACTTAATGAGATGAATAGTGGGAAATATTTTTTTCCATTGGGATAAGGATTTAAAAATCAAGTAGACAGAGCTAGGATCAAGGTCAAAAAGTCAAATGTTTTTAGGGCAAGGTTGTTTGGTGAGGTGATATGATCAGGATAAAGAGCAATGAAGGGTTCTTTGATCCGGAAAAGAGAAGTAGTAGGTAGAGGTCAAACGAAAGAGGGAGAAATTAAGGGTTCCCTACTCTGGAAACTAGCAGAAAACATAGAAATGATAAACAGTAAAGACATGGTGCTTTTAACAAATCCTGAAGTAATACTCCTGTTTATTCATTCAAATTTAGAACACGTAATGGATGCATGAAACAAAGAAAATGAACAATGACAAATAGATAATACTTCACTTCAATAGCTCATCACATGAATCCTAAAATATGATGCTAATTGGTTCGATCCAGTCTGCTACTCAAGATTTGAAACACAAAAGCCTTCAAGTCCAATAAAAAATGACTATAGAAATATTCAGCAATTTATTCCACAATAATACTTCTAAAGATGAAGTATTTATACAATATAGTTTACAAAATATCCTAGAATGCTTCTAGGAATTATCTAAGGAAAATATAAATATATTTACAACAAAATAGAGATAGCTTCTCAACAAATCAACAAGCTATTTTATCTATCTAAATAAAATAGAAACTAATTGTGGATTAGATGTCGCTCGCTGCCTTGGTGTCCTCCTTGCTGACCAAGATATTTTGAATCTATTTTGAAATCTGATCTTCTTTATCTTATACTCTTTAACTCTGATTCTCTTTAATCTCTGACACTCTTTGAGCTTAGATACTCTTTGAACACTGTAAAACTATTTACTGTTGTAATAAAAAATCTGTTTTGACTAAAAATCAACAAACTGTTTTTCGGCCTTTTACCTTTCTGCCTTTTACCTTTCACAGTAAATCTGTAAGTGATTTCCAAGCTTCCTCATTTGGAATTTGTATCTTCTTTAACTTCCTAAAATTATCATCTGCCTCAGTATATCTGGAAAAATTTGGTTTTATGACAAACAAGTGTCTTATCTCATGTTGCAGATAGAATATCTTCAAATATTTTGAGTAAGACTTTCCCTGTTGGAGTGCCTTGTCCACCTATCTTTTCAACTTGTTTTTTTGCATATTCTCTGATATTTTTATTATAATCTTCCTAAGGCATAAGATTATCATTGATAACCAAAATATTTGGAAAAATTCTTTGCCTAATATTTTCAAATTTAACCATGAATTTGGTTATGGTTATGTTCATATTCTCACACTTCTCTTCAAGATGTTTCATCAGGTTCTTTTTGGTGATGACTTTCCTTATTTCAAGGATTGATTTAGTCCTATCATTAATCTCAATTTCTTCTAACTCTTGCTTGTTTTTACTGTTTAAAAAATTGATCAATTCTATTGCTTTCTCATGTTTATCATCAAGCTCATCTTTAGTCTTCTGAATTTCTGCTAGTGTTGCTTTTAGTAAATCTCTCTGTTCAAAGATCACTTGAATTTAGGGCCACACATCATTGATGGCTTCAATGATTTTGTTCCATAAATAGTTTTTCACATATGAAATTAGCTCCTTTAAAGTTAATTACTTTTGTAACTTAATCAGTTCTTCATTTAACCTATTAGCCCTTTTCTCATGAGTTTTAGCATTTATTTGAGCTAATTTTTTTTATTTTCAAGGTTATCAACCATCTTTTTCAATCTGTTAATCTCACTTGTCTGAAGTGACATTTATTCCATGGATTTTACTAGCTTACTGGCCTCATCTGAAGGGTGAGCTGCTATAGTAGATGACTATGTAGCTGATGTTGTAGATGAAGTCACTAGCACTGCAGTGGCTAGTGGTACTTTGGGTGCTAACTCTTTTGCTAGAGCTGAAGGCACAACTGTAGTAACCATAGGGATAACTAAAGGAACTTCTGGTGTTTTTTTTTGTTTCCTTTTCATGGATAAGCTTATCCATTTGAATCTCCATTTCTTTGATTTGTGCTGTTAGCTGAAAGATTAAATTCATCATGTCATCCTTCTGAGTCTATTCCTGTATAATTTCTTTGGTTTGAGGATGTTCACTTGATGGAAATTTAAGGTGTTTCCTTAATGTTGCAATGTATTCATTCTTTTTCATTACTAACTGTTCTGCTGCTTTGACATTTGCAGGGTCATATCCAACCAACAAGACCAATTCTTCTAAAGATTTAATTTTGAGATCTTTAGCATATAAGGATGCTTTTTCAAGTTTCATTTGATCTTTCATATTTGTGATAGTGTTATAAAGTTTTTGAACACTCATATCTTTGGTTGTAACAATAGAATACAACATCTCTGAACTTTGTCTATGAAATTCTATTTGATCAAGTGCATGAATGCTTTTCGTTGGCACTTCGATCTTCTTGTAATCTGCAACTGTCTTTGGGGTTTTCATTATAGGCTGTAATACTGACATGATCAAATTTTTATTTGAATAATCAAAGGCTAATAGGAGTCTGTTTTGAATGCTTGGTGTTTGCTTCAAGTATTGAGAGTAAATCTCATGTTTAATCTCTTCATTCTTTGTCTTGATTTGTTTCTACTTTTCCCCGATATCTAGATCCTTTTCCTCAGCTGTCTGTGAAGATGATTCTTCCATGTTTTGTTTTTTTTTCTATCAACTGTGCATTTGTATTATCAACATGTTCTTCATTTATATTCTCTATAAATTGCTTATTTCTGATAACTGTAGCAACATCAGTGTTGGTAACTGGGATATTTGTATCTTCAATCTCAATGGTTACCTTCTCTTTGTCAACTGAGTTTAATTTAGGATTCTTATTATATCTTAATTTGAACCTAGTCTCAGTAGTGGTTTCAGCAACATAAGAACCTTCTTCTCTGATTCTCTTGGTGACTTTCTCTGTTCGATCTGCAGTTTGTAAAGTGTGACTAGTATCACCTTGCTTTACTAAGTCTATTAAAGTGTTTGTTGTCTACTCATTCTGATTAGCATACTTTTCAATTTCTGGTTTTTCCTCATGAATGTAGGGTGTCATTTTACACTTAACCCTCATTTTACTCAGTATCCTTGTGGATCATAGTTCCAGGAGAAACTCTCTTCAAATTTGTACTCTAATAATTGTTTAGATGCTTCTGTCTCTGCATCTCTATTATTACAAATGAATGGTCCCACTTGATTCTTCAACTTAAACTATGTTTTCTTCTTTGCTGCTAGAAAGTTGATTGAATCAGAATTTAAAATTTGCCCGATGTATTCCAAGGCAAAAACCCTCATTGGTAAATATTTGGGTAATTTGTATGGCAACAAGTTAGAGCCAAAAACTATGATCTCTATGATTTTTTCATAAAAATACCAATCTTCAGTATTGCTATTCTCCGATAATTGTAAAATCTTCTTCATCTCATCATTTATCCTTGGCTGTTCAGTATTTGTTAACATTTTTATCAATCGGTGGATGAAGAAGTCTGAAAACTCTGCATAGGTAAACTCCGTGGACTCTTTTATGATTAAATAGGTCCAAAAAATGACTGAAAGAGGATTTCCTTCTATGTCAAGCTTCTGTAAGGATACTGGAAAATTATTTGCTTGAAAATGCAAGAACATGTGAAAAAGGAAATATGTGTATCTAAACACTCCTTTAGTTGGAAACTTAACCAATTGGTCATGATTATTGTCAGCAATATACCCAGCATAATGGATTCATCTGTATGTTTATCAGTAAAGTACCCTAGGATGAAGGACAACATGGAAATGATATGCCTTGAACATTCTGGAAATCTTGAAGTGGAATATGGAGGATTGATTTGAGGAATTTCCACATGTAAGGGCATGAATATTTGGAAGATCTGGAATATTCTAGGAAAATCAAGGCCAATGTACAACTTGGTAAGTGCTTCAATGGACAAAGGAACTGCTTGAGGATCAGGTTTGAGCTTTAACATTTGATTAATGGACTCAGCAGTAATGGTAAAAAGTACTTATTTGTTGGAATTGACTATGGCTCTTTGCTCAGGCATATAATAATGATGGCATAACCTAATGACCTTTGGGCATGAATGAGTAATTGGAAAAACATATTTGGCCAAGTGTGATTCCAAAATTTGAACTTCTTCAACATTATCTAAAGATTTTTCAAAGCTCCAGTTACGAAGTTCTAAGAGATTGAATTCTACAATGGGGTTTTTCTATCTTGTAGTCAACATATACTAATGGAGTGTGCTCAATGACTACAAAAGGAGGTTGTAGAGGATTTATAATGATGGCAGTCTTAGAAGATGCAGCTGGAGTAGGTTTAGGTATTTTTAGGCTTTTTGGACTGCACAAACTCAGTTTTTTGGCTTTCTAGCTACTTCTATAAGATTAAACAGTTTACAGGAGTATTCTTTCACTTTGGCAGGGGTTATTGGATTAAAACAGGCAGAATGTGGTATTTTATTGGATTTTTGCTTTCAATTTCAATATTCAACTGATTTATAGACCTTCACTGGTTAGGAAACAATAAACAAGGGTTTCTTGGGTTTCTTCAATGGATAATTGGATAAAAAATATTTTGAAATCAGGCACAGAGGTTAGGCTACCTTCAGAGGATTTCTGGTCTTAATTTAGAGTTTTAAATAGTTTATAAAAACCATATAAACTCAAATTTTCATTTAAAACAACACCTTTCAAGGTTTATTGGGAAAATTAGGGTTAATTTAGTGTGCAATAAATAGCAGTCAAATCGGGAAAATAGGCGGGTTTTGGCTTCAAAGGGAAGAAACCACAGGTGGTTATCATGTGGTTCTGCGATGGTAAGTCGTTTTGGAAGGATCGAATGCGATCCAATGAGAATATGCCATGTCAAGAAGAGAGAAGCAGGCGAAACAACCCATTTCGCATAGAAATGAAATGGTTGATATCAAGCAACTTTATTTGCGGTATAGGTTTTCCATCGTTGGATCAGGGAAGGCTCATGCAAATGATCAGGATTTGATCTAGAAGCTGCATCAAGATTGCAGAAGGGGTCCAAGGTTTTCATATTTGGCGGGATGGTTTGTTTAAACCTTATAAATATAAATTTATGAAGTTTAAAACTTTGGGTTATACGATAGCAGAGGGGTAATGTCAGATATGTGTTTTAATTAAAACATTTCACAACTGTTTCAACCAATACATTAGCGCGTGTTTTATTATGTGGTATAATATAACATTAACAGATGTTTTAATACCATAGGGGCGGGGATTAGTTTTATTGATATGTTTAAAACCTATGGGATAATGGGCAGGATTATTTCATCACGTGGGATATTTAACATAGGTTAAAACTTTAAAATAGTGGGTTTTGGGGTTATTTTAAATGTAAAGGATTTAATAATATAAGGGAGGGTATAGTTTAGGGAATTAATATATAATTTAGAAATTAATATGAAATAAAAGGGGTAATGGAGGAAATGAATAAAAAATACATAAATTAAAACTAAGTAAAGTGTAAAATATAGACAAATAAGCATATTTTGTCCTATTTTTGGTTTTTCACACTTAAACTTAGGACAAAATGCATTTTATGGGTTTTTTGAGTGATTTTGAATGGAAATGAAATTAATTATGTAGGATTGTTACTTTTACTAAGAAAAAAGTGTTCTTATTTTAGGAAAAGGGATCATGTTTATGAATGAAGGTGAAAATACTGATGAAATGGGTTTTATGAAGGAAATCCAATATTTTTAACCAATCAGTTATCAAGCCTCAGGTCTGGTCCCAATAAAAGTCAGAGAAATGCTCTGAGCCTTTTTAACTAAAGGTTTAGAATACCGAATCATTGTGGGGGAAGGGAAATTAGTAATTTTTCCCGATGATGCTTTATTACATGCTTGCACAACTGCTTTCTACCTACCCATCATTATTTCTAACATTTTTACTTCATTTTCATGGGTGAATTTAGGCTTGCAACCCTAAATCAATTTTCTTTCAAAGCACAAAAACTATCTAAGTCTAACCTTATTTCATCCGAGGGCTCAGATTAAACTGTTGAGCTCCTCATTTATTCTCTAACTATCTACTAATTTTTCAAGTTTAAGCTGTTTGACATATCTTTATTCTCTATCTAAAACATGAAATTTAAAGCATGAAAAGTTAAGATTAAACTTCTTAACTGATCATGGATTATGGCATTTATTGACAAAAAGCACATAATTATTATTCTTGCAATAAAAGTAATTAGTAGTGGCATTTTGACTTGCTCACTTTCAGGTCTTATTTTTATCTCTTTTTATTTTGGGGTCTATTTTTCTAAGTCCTTTGATCTTTCTTTTAGGACTTTTACCATCTTTTCATTTTTTTATTATTTTCAAAATATGGGAATACAACTTGCAGAAAGCAAGGTATGTACATATTTACAAGACTATCAAAATCAATTCAAAAATTATGAATCCTATTATTATAAGACCCTAACAGGAGACTGGGTATTTTTATGGCTACAACCATACAAAAAAATGTCCCTCAAGCAAGCTAAGAAGGATAATAAATTATCGCCAAAGTACTATGGTCCTTACAAGTTGTTGCAAAAAAATGGTACTATGGCATACAAATTGGAGCTTCCTGCTTCTTTGTGAGTGCATATAGTTTTCCATGTTTCACGCTTAAAGAAGGTTATAGGTGAAAATATTCCAGTTCAAACAATATTTCCAGAACTTGATGAGGAAGGAAAAATCGTATTGGAACCTGAAGCGGTCACAGAAACAAGAACTCGACAGCTACAAAATCGATCAATTTCAGAGTATCTCATCAAGTGGAAGAACTTACCCCCTGAAGATTCTACATGGGAGGATGAGAATTTTATACAGAAGAACCCAGAGCTACTCAAGCATTGAGGAAAACACTTATTTGAAGGAGAGGGGCATGTTAGGTCCCTATATTACTAGTTTAGTCCCTTATTGTTATTAATGTAGCCCCCTTATTGTTATTGTTGTACCCTTGTAACCCCAATGTTGTTATTATTGTGCCCTTACATTGTTATTGTTAGGTCGGCTAGGATTATATTGTGGGCCCATGGACTCCTATATATAGAAGGAGGTTTTGGTCATTTGTATCATCCAAGAATTGTTCATTTAAGTAATGTATTGGAGGTTTCCCCCTCGAAGTGGCTGATTTCTAAGGCGTTGATCTCTCTTTTCTTCTATTTTTGGAGCTAGTTTCATAACAGAACTCTCCTTGTCCACTCATGAGTTGCAACAAGGATTCTTCATCTTTGTAACAAGACTGTCACTTATCACAAGTATCAAGTGCCAAGTAATAATTTTGGTATCCTCTCTTCTTCTGGTCCTATGCATTAGTACCTCTTCTCCTTCTTCTTGAGCATGCTCGATCCTCAACCTCCAAAGCTATTTTCTGTTGCATCTTCATTTGAAAAAATGCTAACAATAGGATTGGAGAAAGGAAACCACCGACCAACTTTTAGCCTAGGTAGCTAGCCCTACCCAGACCAGAGAGGGATCTCTTTATGTCACTTTATAATCAAAGGGATGACTGGATATAATGTTTTAGGCTAGTTATGATGCTCAATAGATTAAGGTTTTTGTTTGTTTGGGTTCTACTGGATAGGAATGATAGTTAGGAGGCTAGGTCTAGGGTATTGATCTGATTTCAAAGGTTTAATTGCAGAGGTAAGGGTGAGGCCAAGCAGGTAAGATAAGAAGAATTATTAATTTTCCATTTTGTATAGAGTGAAATGAGAGGTAATCAGAATGAGAATTAAACTGAATTCATTCATCACAAGAGAAAGACAATTTCATGAAAATATTATGAAAAACAAAGCATGGAAAGCATGTTTTATATTAATAAACTAATAATACTTAGCATGAAGAAGCATATATGTGGAAGATGAGTAACATAACATTCAACATCATGAGTTTATTGAAAAAAAAATGCTCAAAGGCATACCACTGGAGTCTCAACACTATGTCTACAACATTGTCCTTGATTTCATTAGCAAAATCTTGTGCAATAGCTTGTACATTGCTCATCATGGGTGTCAAATATAAGAAACCTCCTAGTAGACTTAGGCACAAAAAATTTCCTTCTGCCTCTCTCATATGTGTGAGAAAATACCACAACCTTAGGGACATCTGAAAGTTGAATAGGCATACTAGAAGAGCCAATATCCATTGGTTGTGGTGATGATGTAAGAGGTAAGACAGAAAGCGCTGTTGATAATCTTTCCAAGAAGTCTTCCCATGTCATGTTTATGGAAGATGATGCAACACAATGATCTTCTCTTCTGATATGGACCTTCCCCGCCATATTAACCAAGCTCCTGTATAAATAATGAGGCAAATAAAGTGTTTTGACTCTGGTAAAGTGCATCAAAATCATGATGTGATACCTGTATAGCCTAGAGAACTTTCCTTCACATGTAAAGTATTTAATTATTAAAATCATTAGCAGAGCATACTTTTTTCTTAGGTTTCTAAAAGGAAAAATTAATTCTGGATCATCTCTAACATGAGGCTTTAGAAACTTCTTGTAGTTTTCAATGTCAAGATCCATACCCTTGAATGAATGCTCTCCTTGAGAAGGAATACCTGTAGCTGAAGAAATTAGGTCAGGTGATAAAGTGATCTCCATACCTGCAAGAGTGACCTTTCCCATGTTGTAGCTAGTTGCAAAAATACTGGATAACTAAAGATGATACCCTCCTTCCATTAGCCTTTCACAAAATGTTAAACACTGAGTTCTTTAAAATCATCTTCTAGCCAATGGCGAAGCATTGATGTCACGCATGGTGAATGGCTCAATTATGAGATGGCACCCTCCTTTGAAGTTCTTCTTGTCACTTTCCATGGTGTTGGTCACTGGAATGATGAAAACTTTGGGATGTCAATGAAATGAGTGGATGAGAATGGAAAATTTGAAGGACAAAGTGTATGAAGGTGCGAGTTTGGTGGATAAAATGGAAGGTCTTGAAGCTTGGAAAAATTCTAGAAAAAATGGAGGGAATATTGTTGTGTTTAAGCTTTAAGTTGAAGGTGGAATGAAGGAAAATTGATGAGTGAAAGGCTTAAAATGTCTCAAACACAGGAAATTCCCAAATTTGACTGTAAGAATAGCCTATGCAACGGTAAGAAAATTTTGTGAGGTGAAAAAGGAATGATGGAGAAGAGTAAAAATTGTGATAAACTTTTAGTGAATAGGGTTGTTTCTTATGTTCACAATGAAAGTGGAATGAAGGAAAATAGAGGAGTGGAAGCACCTAAAAACCCTAAAACACATTCATTTCCCTAATGAGGTTGTGGAAAAAAACTATTTAAATAATGTTTAACTTTTGAGGGTTATGGAGCTGGAGAAAAATTTTGATAAAATTTTTGAAGGTAGCCTGACTCTCTAGCTCCACAATGCAAGTGGAATGGGTGAAAATGGGTGAGTGAAAGTTATTCTAAACCCTAAAACACAATCATGTCTATTTTCATCAATTTCACTGCTTTGAGTCAGTAAAATAGTTTAGAAATTGGGGTTTTGTTGGTTTGATTCATGTTATTGATGATGTATGGGGATAGGATTGTGATTATGGAGCATGGGGTATAGGAATCATATTTTAGATGATGGTTTAGCATTTAGGTTGAAAAGTGTAGGTTAGGGTTTGTCAACATATAAAAAAAATATATGTAGACAGTGAAAAGAATGGAGAGGAAAAGAAAAGAAGATGTCGTGCCTTTAAAACCACAACATTAAACTAGATAATATCATAGATGAAGGGCTACCTTTTATTAAATGCCACACCAAGGATGAGCTGATAATATTTGAAGGTTTTGGAGGGTTTGAAGCTTCAAAATGCTGGAAAATTTCACCTTGAAAAAGCATAACAACTTCTATCTCCACTCTGCCAGAAGCATAACATTACTAATTTCCATTGCCATGAGCGTAACACAAGGCCAATATCTCACTCCCAGAAAATTAACGCAATGCCAAGAGTGTAACAAATTATTTCTTACTCTGCCCAGGAGCGTAACACAAGGCTAGGAGCGTAACAAATTATTTCTTACTGAACTTCGATCCCATAAAAGTAACAAAGCTAATCCCCCTCACCAATAGAAATGTAACAACGATTTTTTGCTCACCACAACAAGGTAAAATCATGGTTTTTCTCTTTTAGAGTTTTGTGAGAGGTCTTTTCAAGAGTGAGAAAGGATAATCAATATGGATTTTACATATATAAACAAATAGCGTTAAAAAAAATGGGTGAGGTTTCTTTCTCTTTAATATTTACAAATGACCCTTTGACACTTTTTGCACTTGACAATGACCTTTTTGTTCCTTTAAGTGAGATATGAAGGGAGAATGAAATTATTTTTAACTCTTTGAAACTTGAGGTGACCTTTTGAAATTTTAATGAGACAATGAGACAAACTTCTCCTTTTCAAAAAAGACAACAAAATTGGTTTTCTAAAACCTTTTAAATTTCACATTACATATGACCCTTTCAAACAAGATGAGATGTCTTTAAAAAAACTGAGAATGAGCCCCTTTGCATTTGACTGGAACAATAGGTAAAATTGACTCCTTTGAAGCTTAGACAGTCAATGATGAATTTTTGGATCCTTAAAAAGAGACATCAAGACAGTGAAACTAAATTCCATGAAACAGTGAGACAATAAAACTAGCTTTAAATTTTTTTCTCGAAATTTGAGCCATATGAAAGAAGAGAGATGGCTTTATTTGAAATTAAAAATCGTGTCTGCTCCTTTACTAGTGTTTTATAGATGAAGTGGAGGGCCACTTCCTTTTTTAGTGAAAATTTGATGATTTTTCCAAAAGCAAGGATGAACCTAGACTTGACCTAAATGGAATGAAATGACATAACCCTAGACCTATTGAATGATATCGATGAATATTGTGACCTTGAGACTATTTATGATGATTACCTTGAAAATGGTAGCAATGAATGGAATGAAGGAGCAGAAAACATGATTCATACCTCTTCAGTGACCAAAATTATTTCTAAGAACTAGTTCGAAAAAGTAAAAATTTTGACCTATGACCTCATGGAAAACAACTGAAAGAGTCATTTAATCATTGACATACCTGGGCTAACATTGGCTCTAGCTAGGGATGACATCTCCTTTAGGAGGTGTCAAGAACATCGTAGATCAGGTAGCCTTACCATTGGGTGATGGAATCAAATTGGACTTTGAAAAACTTGAACAAACTGGAAATTTTGACTAAAAACAATTGAATTGACTCTGACTTCACAATAGACTGAAACTTTTTGAATTTTTGAAAGAAAACATGAGCTATTTGCAGAAGTTTCATGGCCTTCTCCTCGAGCTTCAAACTTTTTCAAAAACTTCCTTATTTGCTGGGACATCAAATTTAAAATGATATGTACAATGACAATGAAATTATTCTTTAATGATCAAGTTATATAGTGTTTGAGGAACCTACCATTGATTGGTCCTCCCAACACTTCTTGTCCTTCAAGATCCTCTTGTAGAAATGTTTTTTTTCCTCTGAATGCCATGATCTTGTAAGGTCCTTTCCATAGATTTTCGAACTTTCCATGCTTACCCATGTCTTCATTCTAGGCATCCCAGCGAAGAAAAACATCCCCAAGCTTGAATTCATCTACTTTGGTTTTCCTATCAAAAATATTTTTAATTTTCTCATGAAGGTTTGAAATATGACTGAAAAAATAATCTCTTGACTGTTGTAGATGGATCATTTGGTTGATTCTTCATTGAATGTCATTAGGCTCATTGTCAATCTCTTGCATAATTTTCATCATCGGTACAACTAGAGAAGAAGGGAACATTGTGTCAACACCATAGACGAGCTAGAAAGGTGAAATATTGATTGATCTCTTGGTGCTAACTCTATCTTCCCATAGAGAATTGGTGAGTTTCTTGTGCCAATTCCTCTTGTTTTCTTGCAACGTCTTTTTAATTATGTTCACTAAAGATTTATTTGATGATTCAGCAAGCTCGTTTCCCTGAGGATAGTATGATTTTGAATGACCAAGTCTAATGTGATACTTGTCACAAAAGTCGATCATCTTCTTAGACTTAAAGGCCATTGCATTGTCATCGATAATCTTGTGTGGATAGCCAATGCGAGACAGAATATTGTTCTCAAGAAATTGAATGATAAAAATGTCAGTAACTTGTCTCGTGCGGATGTCTTCAATCCATTTTCTGAAATAATATATGGTAGTAAGAATCCATTTGTGTTGAGATGATGATGGATGATGAATCTTTCCAATGAAGTCAAGTCCCCACTGTTGGAATGGTGCTTGTACTTCAATTGGTTTTATAGGTAAAGGAAAGAGCTTTCTCTTTCCCTGAAATATTTAACATTCATGAAAGTTCATGATTGTTTTATAAACATCAGAAAATAAGATTGGCCAATAATATCCCACCCTCCAAATCATATTAGCTGTAGTCTTCCAATAAACATGACCACCACAGTCACCTTTAGGAAAATCTATCATGACGTTTTCAACCACTCATTCAACCAAACAATTCAACAAAACTCCACCCGGATATTTCCAATATAAGAAACCATTAAGAATATAGTACTTAAGAGATTTTAACTTTAAATATCTAGCTCTACTACTTGGCAAGCTGGGAGGAGGATTTAAATGTTGCAAGACATGTACTATATCAGCATACCAAGGCGTTAAAGAGAAAATTTTAGCTACCTCAGGTAATGTTTCAGCATCTTGTTCTTCAGATAATGCAGTGATGAAATTGATATCCAAGGCATGAAGATTTGAATATTCCATGAGTTTCTCTAGGCCCTCTCCTTTGATTAGCTTTGTGGGCTTGATATCCAAATCATATTCTAACATAGCAGCAATCCATTTACCTCGCCACCCTTTAGGATCATTCTATGTAAGCACATCTTTGATAGGAGCGTTTGGAACATATGCAACGATATGAGAATGTAAAATTTAGACACAAAATTCTTTCAATGCTTTGACTAATGCGAAGGCATGTTTCTCAATAATGTTATAATTCAAGGTTTCATCTCTTAAGGTTCTACTGAAGAAGGCGATGTGCTGATCTGTATTCTGATTTTTCTTTTGCATGAGGACAACATCAAGAGTATGTTCCAAGGAAAATATAAAAATGATAAAATCAAGTGTATAATTCAGACTAATAAGGATAGGAGCATGAGAAAAAGCCAACCTGAATTGATTGAATGATTTTTTCGCCTCTTTGGACCACTTTAATTCACTATATTTATTCAATATGTCAGTAATTTGCCTTAAATGTTCAACAAGATTGGGAACAAACCTCCTCAAAAATTTGATTTTGCCATTAAATGACTGAATTTACTTTTTGATCCTAGGATAATCCAAAGTTTTTATTTCTTCAATTCTTGAAGGATCTATCCTAATTCCATATTTTGATATGATATGGCCTAGCAATTTACCTTCCTCCATAGCGAAAATACTCTTCTTTGGGTTCAATGATATGCCAAAGTTTCTGCATCTCTCGAAGACTATTTTCAAGTGTTGCAAGTGCTACTCATTTATTTTGGAAAACACAGTGATATCATCAAGATAAATAACCAAAATTATGTCCTTTTCATTGACGAAAGCAATGTCCATTGCTCACTGAAAATTAGCCCCTAAATTATTCAATCCGAAGGGCATTTTGGTGTACATGAAAGTACCCCACGATGTAGTGAAAGTTGTCTTTTATTGATCATCTGGGTGAACAAGGACCTGATTGTATCCTAAATATCCATCTAACAAAGAGAGTTTAGATGATCCAACTACCCTTTGCAGAATATGATCCATTTTTGGTATTGGATAGTTGTCTTTTAATGATACTTTTTTCATATTTCTAAAATTAATGCACAATCTAATTTCTCCTGTCTTCTTTCTCACAGGTACTAGATTGGATATCTAGTCTGAAAAATGGATAGGAAATATTATTCCAGCAATGAATAATCTATTTACTTCCTTCTGAATTGAAGGGAGAAATTTGGGATTCATCGTTCTAAGCTTCTGGCGAAATGGTTTTTGATCTCGATTCAAAGGAATAGTGTGCTGAATAATAATTTTATCATATACCTTCAAATCTGAATATTCGAAAGAAAATATATCTGAATATTGAAACATAAGCACTTCATACTTAGATTTCATTTTTGGACTCAAAGATTTTGAAATCTTCACCATATTTGGCTTTTCTGAAGTGCCAAGATTTAGATATTCAACTCCCACTTCTCTTGGTGACATAGTAGGCTTTCTTGCAACATCATCATTGTCAAAAATTTCTTCCAAAGGGACTAAACCTCTTGGAATGGAGTTATCTTTCAGCTGAAGCACTTGCATCTCTGTGGCATGGATTTCTTCATCGTCTTCATAGCACTGGTTGCTCATTTGAGAATTTACAAACTCTTCTTCTATCTGCAAGAAGTTGCTGATATGTTTGTCATCTTGAAACACTTGCCAATACTGAGAATTATCTGGGAAAAAAAGGTGGTGTTTTACATTTATATCATACTTCTTATTAGGACATAATGGAATTTTTAACATGCTGGCTGAAGTGGCTAGAGAATCAGAAATAACATTTCTTTCTCTAGGAATCAAAGATAAAGTGTACTCAGAAAATGTCTAACACTGTGTTTCGATAAGCTCACATCCTCGGATTCTTGGCCCAGTATTCCCCTTTGACTTGCTTTATCACTAACTTGGATTCACCATATACATAAATCTTCTTTGCACCCAGCTTCTTGAGAGTTTTCAGACCAGCTATCAAAGCCTCATACTAAGCTTCATTGGTTGAACATTCAAAGGCAAAATTATAGGAGTACATTCGAACATTAGTAGGGATTTTTAATTACTGATTTACATGGCTTTGAATCCACACTCCAATTCCAGCCCCTTCTTTTCCCAATGCTTCGTTGAAGTCCATAGTCCACAAACTATTTTCCTCATCCGAAAAGTGTAAATCAGATGGTTGCACTTTACTTGCTGTATGAGAAACCTCTGTTGTACCAAAAAATTCTGATTGTTTCATTATTTCATTAATTTTTTGAGGTGATGCACTCAAATCCGAACCATTTTCAACTTTTTTACAAATTTCTGCATTTACTAATTCTAAAACAGAAATTGAAATTTTAGAATTGTCCACAATTTCTTCAATCAAATATTTGGAAGATGCTGAACACTAATAATTGAACAAGATGAAAGACTCTAAATATGCATGAAAAACATGTATAGGATGGTTATTTGGCTTTTGTCAGCTGCTGATCATATATTTCATCTTTCTTTCTCGGTACAGTTTCCTGAGTTGTCCAAAGACAGGAATGGTATATTAAGAAAATTCAAGCTATAAGATACCTCTAAGTTTTGCTGCCCATGAACGAGAAAGTAGCATTCCATATCTAGGTAGGATATTAGCCACAAAAACATCAAGAAGGACATTCTTGGCTGGGATTTGTTCTAATGACACTACTAGGTCCTTGATGAGGTCAAGACATTTCACCCTCCATGAATCAAATGAGTAAATATCATGATATGGTCTTGTGATGTCCAGGCCTAATATGTCGATAATGGCCTTGGGCATGAGGTTGTGAGAGGCTCCAGAATCAAGCATGTCGTTATGAAGGATAAATTCATGGATTTTGAGGCTTAGGTAAAATGGAGGGACTTCACTATCTTCTAAATCACCATTAACAGTGGGACCGAAAAGAAGCTCAGGATGATCATCAGTCACATTAACCATGTATGAAATTTGATAAACTCGAATTAAATTATCAAATTTAACTTTATACTGATCATTCTTAACTATTTCAATTATATGAATGGAGACTTTCAACTTGGCAATTTCATTTTCAAGAGAAAAAAGAGCGGAATGTTTCTCTACCTCTTTCAATGATGCATCTTTTTTCTCGGGCTGATATTTCTGTGAAGAATATTTCTTCTGTCCTTCTTCTTGGACTTCTTTATCTTTCCTTTGACCGCTATAAGAAGCTTCATTTCCTTTAACATTACTAGGAACAACAGGTCCCTTATCTTTACTTTGATTTGGAGCAACAACGTCTTTGGAATGAGCATCTACTTGAGCATTTTGTTTTTTCTAATTAGAGGTTATAGGAACATTCCTATTCCTCAAACCATACTGTCTCTACACTTGAGAAATAGCATTCTCATATCCTCTCTGATAATATTTTGTGCATATTGATAGTATGTCATCATTAGACAAGACAATTTTCTGATCATTCGGTGGACAAATTTCTACAGAAAATTGATCTTCTTCAGTGAGGAAAATAGGCTACTGATTTTTCTCAAATAAATTATTCTCACCAGAAATTTCTTCCTCATCATCTTCATCAAGGCCTTCAGTATAATTTTTCTGAAACAGGGTGTGAATTTTCTGTTGATTTTGTGGATCTTTACCCCTCTGTTCGCTTTGCTTCATTTTGTATTGGGGTTGTTGATTTTTCCCCATAAAATTTGGATTTATAATGGAGGGTTCAACTTCTCAATAAACAATGGACATCTTGTCCATCATTTTTTCCATGGTATTGATTAAGGTATATAATTTTCCTTCTAATGAAGATGGCATTTCTTCTTTGATAGCGACTCTTTTTTCTGTCTTAATTTTAGATTGATTGATGATCAAATTTTCTTCCACGCTGACTGCGTTTCTCTAAATTTCTTCAAGAGTTGATGGTTTTATTTCCCTCAATTGATAGGCCATTTCAGGGTCAAAACAATCAGGATAACGAAGTAAAGCAAGGCCTGGAGGAGGATTAATATTCTCTGGAATTGAATCATATATTTTATTGAATCTAGTTGTAAAGTCTTGGACAGACTCATTCGGATTCCTTTTTAAGGCATTATACTCAGCTAGGATCTGAAATGTATTTTTATTTTCTTCCCATTTTGCCACAAAAAAATCAGTCAATTGTTGTGAGGTACCAATTGAACCAGCTGTAAGTGAGTGAAACCATTTATTTACCTCTGAGGAGAAACTCTGTGCAATGATGCACATATTGGCATCGTCATTATCGATATCTTCAAGATCTATGAAGTCAGTCACTTTGGCAACATGATGATAGGTTGTAACCTCTAATGTTCCATCGAAAAGAGGAAGCCTCTCACCGTAATTTTGAGGTAGTGGAGTAAGCTGAAGCAGTAGGATCAACGGAGAAAATTTGGCCATGACTAATGGAGGAGGTGGCAGAGGTGCTGATGGAGTGAAAACTTGGAGAGGTAATGACGAAATGAAAGGAGGGATTGATGATGTAGCTGTATAAGAAGGTGAAATGAAAGGTGGAGAAAAGGTCTGATGCTGATATTGAAAATATGCCTTCTCTGAAGTTTCTTGAAGTTTTTCTACCAAACCCTTGGGTTTATGAAAAATATACCAGACTTGACTATCGATTTCTGACTCAAAATATTCATAAAATGGTGCAAAGGACTTGAAATCAAAAGGATCAAAGGTGGCTTCTAAAAGGAACGTTTTAGACTTGGTTCTAAACAAATATTTTTCAGATTCTGGACTATATATCAAATCTTCTGGAACAAATAATATCATAGGTAGAGAATTTGATTTGACAAGTGGACGAACAAATCGTCCAACCTTTTGAGACATGGTCCTATGTTTTCTAAAAATAATCTTAGGTTCATATACAATTGGTGATGGATTTAGGTCTATATTTTACCTGGCATGTCTTTTAGGAGCCATGTTAAGATAGGAATTTTATACTTTAGCTTAGGATTTAGAATTCAGCCTATTTTGAAGACTAGATATTGTCACCTACAACTATAAATTTCAAAGGATTAAAGAAATATTCCCAGGGAATGTTTAGCAATCGCTCCCTGAAAATGGCGCCAAAAATGTTATCACTTTCTCCAACTTCCTAATGCTAGTAGTAGGATTGGAGAAAGGTAACCACAAACCAACTTTTAGCCTAGGTAGCTAGCCCTACCCGGACCAGAGATGGCTCTCTCTATGTCACTTTATAGTCAAAGGGATGGCTAGATATAATGTTTTAGGCTAGTTATGATGCTCAATAGATTAAGGTTTTTGTTTGTTTGGGTTCTGATGGATAGGAATGACAGTTAGGAGACTAGGTCTAGGGAATTGATTTGATTTCAAAGGTTTAGTTGCAGAGGTAAGGGTGAGGCCAGGTAGGTAATATAAGAAGAATGATTAATTTTCCATTGTGTATAGTGTGAAAAGAGATGGAATTATAATGAGCATTAAACTGAATTCATTCATCAGAAGAGCAAGACAATTTCATGAAAATATTATGAAAAACAGAGCATGGAAAACATGTTTTCTGTTAATAAAATGATAAGACTTAGCATAAAGAATCATATATGTGGAATATGAGTAACATAAAATTCAACATCATGATTTTACAGAGAAAAACAAATTCTCAAAGGCATACCACTAGAGTCTCAACGCAATGTCTGCAAGACTATCCTTTATTTCATTAGCAAAAGCTTGTACAATAGCTCCACTGCAAAAATAACAACTATTCAACCTCTACAATGACAAAGGAGAGTCTAATTATAGAAAATATAGGTCATGAAACCTCACCAGGTTGAAATCCCATCCCAAATGGGTGATCAATGCAAGAGATGACTCATTTCCTAGTTTCTAGGGAGGTTAGAAACCATTCCCTGAAATTTAGCTACAAACTAGGAGTGTTTGTCCCTTACTTTAATTACACATTCCATCATAAAAGGAAGAAAAAACCAACCTAATAACTCTAATTACAACTCATCGCCTTGAATTTGTGACCATTTCCGAGCTTGACAGCTGTACTGAAGGAACCCAATGTTGATCTCTGACAATTCTGACTGAAGAATTTAAAAACAAACTCTAGAAGCGTAACAGAACATTAGAGGCCGTTTCGAGGCACTTTGAGAAGTCCAAATTCAATTTTGAAAGAATGGTCAACTAGCCATGTTTTTCTAGTTTCCAGAATATATTTAATTTTCCAAAATGGACCATGGAAAGACCTTCAAAAATCCATTGTCCGAGGGTCACTCAAAATCATAACAGAGGGTCCAAAAAGGAGGCAGAAACATGAAAATAGGTGGGTTTTCAACTTTTTCTCCCAATTTGCAGCTTTTCATGCCAGAAAGGTTACTGATCTATGATGTACTAATCAAAATACATCCATCCATGTAAATAAATCACCATTTGTATGCCTCTAAATAAAAAAAGTCATAAGTGTCTGTTACCCTTCTACAATGATAAATTTCTAGAATTCTGCCAAAAATAATGAAAAATACCAAAATTGCTCCAAAGCCTTCAAAATTGGTCCTTTAACATCTGAAAGAGATAAGATATATAGCTAATGAATATTCAGCCAATAAATCCAAGTTGTTCTTCCCCCTGAGCTTCATTTGTGCTTCTTTAAGCCTATTTTTGACTTGTTTTAACTTTACCTAAGAAATGGTATCCTTGGTTCGATAATGACTTATCATGTGCCTTTGTAGATTGTTATCCCTTTTAGCCTTTTTCAATAACTTCTCCAGGTGTTCATTAACTCTTGATAGCCAAATTTCTCTATCCTCATTAATCTCCATGGCAATGAGCTCATCAAATGTTAATACTTTAGGTTGATGAATTTGTTGTTTCTCTTGCTCTAATGCCTTTTCTAGGCCTCTTGTTCTTGGTTTTTTTGCATGTGGTTCAGCATTTATCTCTTGAACTGGGTCAACAATAACAATTTTATTTCCTTCGCCTCTGATTTCTTCCATGTCTGATTTGTATGTACTTTGGAGGAGTTGATTCACTCGCAATTGAAGATTTTCCTGTTCAAGGAAAGTAACCTGGGATTTGGCAATGGAGAAGGATTCTTTCAATTATGCAATATCTTTATCATTCTCTTTGATGATTTCTTCAACTAATTTGACCTCCTCATGTTCTGATACCTCAGGCTCCATTGGCATTGAATCATCATGCTAATGCAAAAGAGGCTGCTCCTCTATCTGAAATTGCTCATCATGGGTGTCAAATGTAAGAAACCTCTTGGTAGACTTAGGCACAAAAAATTGCCTTCTGCCTCTCTCATATGTGTGATCAAATCCCACAACCTTAGAGACATATGAAAGATGAATAGGTATACTAGAAGAGCCAATATCCATTGGTTGTGGTAATGATGTAATAGTTAAGACAGAAAGCGCTGCTGATAACCTTTCCAAGAAGTCTTCCCATGTCATGTTTATGAAAGACAAGTGATGCAACACAATGAGTTTGATAAGGCCATGATGAAAGAGAATAGTATGATTATCTTCTCTTCTGCTCTATACCTTCTAAGCCATCTAAAGCAAGATCCTATATAATAATGAGGCAAATCAAGTGTTTTAACTGTGGTAAAGTGCATCAAAAGCCCGATGTGATGCCTATATAGACTAGAGAACCTTCCTTTACATGTAAAGTATTTCACTATGAGCATCATCAGTGCAACATACTTGTTTCTGAGGTTTCTAAAAAAAAAAATGAATTCTGGATCATCTCTAACATGAGGCTTTAGAAACTACTTGTAGTTTTCAATGTCAAGATCCATACCCTTGAACCACTTCTCTCCCTGAGAAGGAATACATGTAGCTGAAGTAATTAGGTCAGGTGATAAAGTGATCTCCATACTTGCAAGTTTAACCTTCCCCATGTTGTAGCTAGTATCAAAAATACTGGATAACTGAAGATGATACCCTCCTTCCATTATCCTTTCACAAAATATTAAACACTGAGTTCTTTGAAATCATCTTCTAGCCAATGGAAAAGCATTGATGTAGTGCATGGTGAATGGCTCAAGTCTGAGATGTTGCCCTCCTTTGAAGCTCTTCTTGTCACTTTCCATGGTGTTGGTCACTGGAATGATCAAAACTTTGGGATTTCAATGAAATGAGTGGATGAGAATGGAAATTTTAAAAGGTTGAGTTTATGAAGGTGCACGTTTGGTGGATGAAATGGAAGGTCTTGAAGCTTGTAAAAATTATAGAAAAAATGGAGGGAATATTGTTGTGTTTCAGATTCAAGTTGAATTCGGAATGAAGGCAAATGGATGAGTGAAACACTTTCAAATGTCTCAAACACAGGAAATTCCCAAATTTGACTGTGAGAATAGCCTATGCAATAGTAAGACAAGTTTGTGAGGTGAAAAAGGAATGATGGAGATGAGTAAAATTGTGATAAAATTTTAGTGGATAGGGTTGTGTCTTGTCTTCACAATGAAAGTGCAATGAATTCAAATGGAAGAGGGGAAGTACCTCAAAACCCTAAAACACAGTCATTTCCCAAATGAGGTTGTGGGAAAAAAATAGTGAAATAATGTTTTGACTTTTGAGGGTTATGGAACTAGAGAAATTTTTTATAAAACTAGTGAAGGTAGCTTGACTCTATAGCTCCACAATGCAAGTGGAATGGGTGAAAATGGATGAGTGAAAGTGCTTCAAAACCCTAAATCACAATCATATCTATTTTCAGCAATTTCACTGCTTTGACTGTGTAAAATAGTATAGAAATTGGGGTTTTGTTGGTTTGATTCATGTTATGGATGATGTATGGGGATAGGCTTGTGATTATGGAGAATGGGGTTATAGGAATCATAGTTTAGATGATGGTTTCGGGTTTAGGTTGAAAATTTTAGGTTAGGGTTTGTCAATGAATTTAAAAAAAATTAGACAGTGAAAAGCATGGAGAGGAAAAGAAAAGAAGATGTCATGCCTTTAAAACCACAACACTAAACAAAATAATAGCATATATGAAGGAATAAATTTTATTAAAGGCCACACCAAGGATGATATGACAATATTTGACGGTTTTTGGAGGGTTTGAAGCTTGAAAACACTAAAAACTTTCACCTTGCAGAAGCGTAACAACTTCTATCTCCACTCTGCCAGAAGCGTAACATTACTGATTTCCATTGCCAAGAGTGTAACACAAGGCCAATCTCTCACTCCCAGAAACATAATGCAATTCCAGGAGCTTAAAAAAGTATTTCTTACTAAACTTAGATCCCATAAACGTAACAAAGCTAATCTCCCTCACCAATAGAAACATAACAATGATTTGTTGCCAACCACAACAAGGTAAAATCATGTTTTTTTCTCTTTGAGAGTTTTGTGAGAGGAATTTTCAAGAGTGAGAATGGATAATGAATATGGATTTTACATATATAAACAAACAGCACTAAGAAAAAAAAGGGTGAGGTTTTTTTCCCTTTAATATTTACAAATGACCCTTTGACACTTTTTGCACTTGACAATGACCTTTTTGTTCCTTTGAGTGGGATATGAAGGCAGAATGAAATTATTTTGAACTCTTTGACACTTGAGGTGACCTTTTGACATTTAAATGAGACAATGAGACAAACTTCTCGTTTTAAAAAAAGACAGCAAGTCTGCTTTTATAAAACCTTTTGAACTTTCACATTGGATATGACCCTTGTGTAGTCAATTTAGCGTCCTAAATTGCTAACATAAATTATCAACCAGGGCTAGTAAAATGATGAAGTGTGGTGCACTATATGTGCTTAAGTGACCTCTTCCTTACTTCGTTGTATGTGTTTTTCTTATTGTTTTTGGGAACAGAACATTCTAATCTATAGATATCCTAGCTTGCAAATGAACATGAAATGTAACTCAAGACATTACAACTTAATCTGATTCATTTAGTTCAAGATTTGTTGGAAGATCTTGTGAAAAAGATTAAGTTTAATGCAATGAGGATCTTCTATCAAACTTAAAAATGAAATGAAATGAACTAAATGTAATCTACCTCCGGAGTGCACTAACTAAATTAACATGCAACTAGTCTATGGAATTCTACAGCCCATCTTGTTCATGATGAATGATATTTTGGAAGAGTTTGTAAAATAGTCCTGGCTGTATTATCCAATGCAATTGAACATAAACGTAAAACTGAAAGAAAATACAATTAAAATCTAAGACACCACAACTATTTCTTACTCATTGTTATGATATTTTGGAAGAGCTTTGTAAGAGTAAGAATGGCTATGCCACTTAGTGTAAACAAGCAACTAAAACCTACAATACCATAGTTATGCCTTATTCATCATAATGATATTTTGGAAGATTTTATTAGAGTAAGTCTAACTGTGATAATTAACGAAAGGAATTGCAACTAAAAATGCTAATTAACTCAACATAATACAACCAAATCTTTTTCATCTAATATTGATATGTTGGAAGAGCGTTTAAGAAAAAGAATGGTTGTAAAATAATGAGGATCTTTTAATCTAATAAAAATTAAAGTGTTGGTAACTCAAGATGTCACAATTAAATCCATTTCATGAATAAAGATATGTTGGAAGAGCTTTTTAAGAAAGGATTAACTATAACATCATGAGGATCTGTTAGCTAAACAAATAATGCAAGACATGAATTAAAAGCTAACAACACATAATTAAAAGCTACTTATCTAGAAAACATGTAGAAGCCTCCTTGGATAGCAAGGGCCCTCTGCTACCAATTTGGTGAAGTCCTTCAGCTCCTTAAAGTTGTAATCAAAACAACATCAAAGAACTAAATTTCTCTATTGAAAAACTCACAAATCTACATCCCATTCCATCTTGAACTTTGTTACAAAAGACTCTCTATTCCTTTCTCTTCTTCTCCTAATTTTTCATTACTTTTTCACTACTCTTTCATTACCCATGATAGGAGAAAGCTTCTCCTATTTATACAAAATATGAGGAGTTATCTCATTAATGGGAGTCCATGAATCTCTCCCTCCATCTCTAGAGTTACAATCAAAATAGGAAATGATAAGACACATGTCTTTCTAGAGTTTCAACACAACTAAGAAATGAGACACATATCCTTTTAGAGTTTCAATACAACAAGGAAGTGAGACACATGTTCTCATGATCCCATGATCTTCTCCAACCAAATTCGAATTTGGCCTTAGAGTGCCACATAAGGGTCTTCTAGAAGTCTTCTTTTTGACCTACACATGTCACAAAACTCATAACACATATATAGATATATGAAACTATGTTAATTTTCTAGTTTCTAATCATAAATTCACTTTAAATACATAAAATAAATAACTTTGAAAAACAAGGATCCTAACCCATATATTTATGAAAATGGTTACTTGATGTAGGGTTTTAGGTCAGATGGCTATGAAATAAGAGCTAAATGGTTATGACATAATGGAAATATGTATGAATATGGAAAACACTTTTGAAACTCAACAACCCTTTCAAACAAGATGAGATGTGCTTAAAAAAGCTGAGAATGACCCCCTTTGCATTTGACTGGAACAATAGGTCAGATTGACCAGCTCCTTTGAAGCTTGGACAATCAATGATGACTTTTTGGATCCTTAAAAAGAGACAGTAAGACAGTGAAACTAAATTCCATGAAACAATGAGACAATAAAAGTAGCTTTAAATTTTTTTCTCGAAATTTGAGCCATATGAAAGAAGAGAGATGGCTTTATTTAAAATTCAAAATCGTGTCTGCTCCTTTACTAGTGTTTTATGGATGAAGTGGAGTGCCACTGCCATTTTTAGTGAAAAATTGATGATTTTTACAAAAGCAAGGTTGAACCTAGACTTGACCTAAATGGAATGAAATGACATAACCCTAGACCTCTTGAATGATATTGATGAAGATTGTGACCTTGAGACTATTGATGATGATGACCTTGACAATGGTAGCAATGAATGGAATGAAGGAGCAGAAAACATGATTCATACCTCCTCAGTGACCGAAATTATTTCTAAGAACTAGTTCGAAAAAGTAAATATTTTGACCTATGACCTCATGGAAAACAACTGAAAGAGTCATTTGATCACTGACATACATGGGCTAAAAAATTCCTTCGTCAACTACTATTTTTTTTCGCCGATTCTTAAATTTTTTCACCTCAACACATCACCCGATGAATTTGAAGTCGACATCACCTCGACATTGATTCATCCTAGAATTTATTTGCGTGCTACTATTTTTACCTTTCGGAATGTGAATATTGTAGTAAACTATCATATATTTCCTTTTGTTACAGTAATTTGTTTTATAAGACATAATTCCACATGATTTAATAAACTAGTTCTATGTCCTTGAACTTCTATCCACATGTTTTAATACTAGGATTAACACTTTGAAAATACCCCTTCACCAAATCTACTAGATCATCATGATTCTATTATGCACTTTGATTTACACGAACGTTTGAATCATTGATCACATAGTTGGATCAATGATTGATGCCTTCTTGAAAATCTTGCACTACTTCTATAATGCACTCTTCCTCTTGATATTATCCAATGGATTCGATGAAAATTTTGTACACTTCCTATGCACGTACTCGAACTGTAATCCCTCCTAAGATTTATTTCTCTGACCTGCAACAAAATTTGTGAATTACTATTTCAGGGATTCAAATGGACAAAAATATGGCATTCACAAATAAATGTTTCAACACTCAAAACAAATTTCTCTTTTATTAAATTACACGCTCTGTACAAAGTTTAAAAAGGCCCTCTCCTTGGTCCGATTTACATTTTATCGCCCCTCTTGGTCTTATGGCCATTCTTGGCCTTATTCTATTGGCCTTCTCGACACTCTCTCACTCTTCTTACTTTCCCTTTTTTTTAGTTTACATAATTATATAAAATAGGATTTTGAACTACAATGAATTCAAATCCATAAAATTCTTAGCAAAAACCTATTCCAATATCCTCTAGATATAAATATTCCTTAAGAGATCTAACCTGCCCTCAAATATTCCTAATTCATTCAACATTCTCGAATCTAGTTTTAAGAAGTAGGTCTGATTGCAGTCTCGATACTATTTACACAATATTTCTATATTTCCTTAAAAACATACGAATTACAAATAATTAAACAATCATACTCAATTAGGGAACCAACTCCCTTGTTAAATGAAAGATATCTAGGTATAATCAAAATTTCTTTTTAATTAGAGGTAAGATTCTCTTGCATCAATATAAATCACGGGTAAAAGGATCCATGTGCATCAAAGTTCCCAAACTATAATATTGGTTGTCGGAGAAATTAAAATCATTTATTCCAACTTGTTTATTTTGTCCTTCTTATACTTGATGACTAGATGAAACTACTATAAAAACTCCATCCACCAATTGTAATGTTATGCTTGTTGTGCCTTACTATGGGCTTGCAAACATTGTAGTGGCTAATTAATTATGTGGATGATGACATCCTTTATCATCAAATGGCACTTCCACTTCTTGATATATTGAATTAGGGGATAAAGTTTCTTGTCATAAGTAGGGTAGTTGAGAACTACCCTATGAAATATTTCATAATGATAACATACATGCCTTCCTCCTTGAATCAATAATTCTCCCATGGAACTATGTACAATGGTTACCATATTCTTATCCTTCTCTCCTTTATACTTCTTCTTCACCTCCTTGGAATGTTCTTAGTGCTCCTTTTTCTTGAAATTACTTGGTGGGCATTTCTTGTGGCCTATGATTTCTAAATTCCATGCCTGTACAAATGCCTCATCCACTATCCTTCACTTGAAAATAATCACTTGATTTCATACATGGATACATAGACCTACTAGATACTTGAGGAGTACATATGGGTTCTTGGGATAAATTTCTAACATGATGTCCATATTTTCGAACTCGATGGTGTACTCATGTACACTTTGTCCTTGCTTATGCCTGAAGTAATACCATTATATCCATTAGTCCTCTACAAATTACACCCGCCTAGTAACCGATAGATCACCCTCCATCTAAATTGTTTGTGTATGCATTTTCCACTAGGTTAAAGCACGACCCTCTAACTTCAGTCTAGAAAATGATATCTTTTGTTCATTTATATGATGAACACTAAAATAAAAATTCTAGTTGTTGCAAGAAATGATTTAGTTTTAATGCATTGAGATCACCTCATGATGGCTTTATTTCCACATTATTTTCCATATTAAATAGGGACTCTTAAGGATTAATAACACTCAAACTCGGATGCTCTTTCTCAAGTTCTTTTCTCAACTCCTTTTCTACGTATTTATTTTCTCCTAGTTTCCCCTTTGATCCTATATTTAAGTTATAACCTCTAGCCTCTCCAAATAGTCCAAGATTGATTTCTATATTTTCCATGAAGAGGTTCATATTACGATTGATGTCAGCAACTTGTGCTTCCAAACTCACAAATATTTATTTGGCTAGATATTTAGGGTTATTATGAAGAAGATCATTCACCATGGCTAGGGTTCTGTGGCTTTCTTTCTAAACCAATTTTTGGATCCCCTGTAGATTCCAAAAAATATTGTTAAGAGAAATGCGTTGATACTAATATGATCTATAAATTTCCATGGATATTCCATCAGAAAAATTCATCACAAAATATTTAATAAAATACTAAAATATTTATTGTGAATGTTAATTCCTTTAGATATCATATTATTTAATTACTATTTTATACTTAAATAAATGAAATATTTTAAATGCAAAAAATAGAGAAACTATAGAAAAGTACACACATGCCATCCACGAATAAACACAAGATTTACCCTAGGAAACCTGTATGAGAGAAAACCTAGTTAGAATGTGTGGTCACTCCACTCTATTTTATTTTATTTTATATAAATATGAAAATACATATAAATATGTACTCTCTCTGGAATTTTTGAGACTTGTGGCTTGTAAGGATGTTACAAATTATTATCCCCCTTTGTTATTCTCTCGAACTTCCACTCTTATAGGATCTTCACAACTATGGAATAGATATAATGAAATAGAATGGAACCCTTTCGCCTCCTAGTATTCCAATATTTAACATTGCCTTATATACATCTAGGTCTAAGTTTTTGACTTCCTAAAACCTCAATGAGAGTTATACTTTTTGACCTTCTGCAATATTATTGAAATTACACATGTGGATATCCACATATGCATGAGTAATGAGGGTTGGTGTGGAATCCTCTTCTACCATTGTGATAAACATGATAGGTTAAATTGTAGGAGGTTTTATCACTTCCCCCCATTTCCTAAGGCTGAGAATGGAACAGAAGGAAGGTAACCACAAACCAACCTTTAGGTCATGTAGCTAGCCCTACCAAAACTAGAGAGGGCTCTCTCAATGTCTCTTTGCAGTCAAATAGATGACTAGATATAATGATATTAGGCTAGTTATGATGCTCAATAGATTAGGGTTTTGTTTTTTTGAAGTTTTTTTGGATAGGAATGACAAACAACGAACTAGAATTAGGGTTTAGGTTAGATTTCAAAGGTCAGATTGCAGAGGCAAGGACGACGCCAGGTAGGTAAGCTTAGGAACATGATTATTTTTTTATTTGTGTATAGGGTGAACATAGAGATAATCAGAATGAGCATTAAAATAAATTCATTCATCAGAAGAGCAAAGACATGTTCATGTAAATTGTATTTAAAACAGAGCATGGAAAACATGATTTCTGCCTATATACTGATAATATTAATATACAAAATCATATATGTGAAAGAAGGATAAAATAAAATTAAACTTGATAAGATTACAGAGAAAAAAAAATGTTGAAAGGCATACCACTGGAGTCTCAACACTATGTCTGCAACACTGTCTTTGATTTCATTAAAAACAAAAACTTGTAATAGCTCCACTGCAAATAACAACTATCCAACCTATAAAATGGTTTGAGTTTGGAGTACATATAGAAAATATAAGTCATGAAAACTCATTGGGTCGAAATATGATCCAAAACACTTCATAAATCCACCCTATGAGTCATTTCCTTGTTTCTAGGGAAGTTAGAAACCATTCCCTCAAATTTAGCTAATAATTAGGAGTTCATGTCTCTTGGATTAATTACATCATTCCTCCATAAAGAGAGGCAAAAAATACTCTCCTAAAAAAAAGAAACCTCATAGGACAATTTAAATCTTGAAATTTAGACCATTCTGGCTTGAAAACTATCCAAAAAGAATCCAAGATAGAAGCGTCGCGCCAATTAGTAGAAGTGTCGTGCCTCCTAGCAGAAACGTCGCGTCACTTTGGAGCTGATTTTGGTTGACTTTTAAGTACCCATTTGAAAATATGAGAGTTAGGCTAGGTAGCCGTGTGTGTCTTATTTCCATTTCATCCTAAAAAATTATAAAATACCCACTAGAAGGGATCCAAAAACTGATTCTCCCAACCTCATTCCAGAAGCGTTGCGCAGAGGTAAAAAAGGTGGAAAAAGCATGAAAAAGTGATTTTTTTGCAGTTTTCTTCAAAATGGGAGGATGAAATGTTGAGATGATGTCATATATGTGATTTACAGGTGAATATTCATCCATCCATGTATATTATACTTCATTTTAGTGCTCTGAGAAAAAGCATCATGCCGTTGCGTGACGCTTCTACAATGACCAATTTTCCATAATTTTCAAAACATTTTCTGCAAAAATAAGGCTCAAATATGGATCAATATCTTTCTAACCATAATGGGGTTTTAAAAACTGAGAGAGGTTTTTTTTTCTTTGGAGTGTTATGAACAAAAATCTCCTCCATGTTTCCAAAATACTTTTCCATTTTCTCAAAATCCAAGTTTGCAGTTGATCACTTAAAAATTGCAGAAGCGTAGCGCGCCCTCAGTAGAAGCGTCATGCCTACGTTGAGAGGGAGTTTGGAGGCCTTCCCAGAGGATTTTTTGGAATAAAGTGGTATGGTTGGAAATATTATGATGTCTTCTACATAATGGAGTCATCAATAACTGCAAACCCCAGCTCCAAACCCATGAAAAATTGACTTGAAGAAAACATGCTCAAAAGAGCAGAAAATGACCTGGAGCAATTGTATTTGTGGAATTTATCACAATTCATAACACCTATACATAAAATGAAGAAGGTTTTTTTTATTTTTAATATTATTTACAATAACCTCTTTCATGTTTTTCAAATTCATCTTCATGTCTTCATAAAGAAAATTTGAAATATGATTGTCCTTGTGTGTAATGTAAACCCTAGCAAATGATCGCGAAGCTCTAAAATGATGCCATGGGTCTGAATTGGCTCAAACCTGGAATGATGAAATCCCTTATGAATCTTATTTCCCCCCTCCATGGTGTTTTTCAATAGGATAAAACCCTAGCTATATGTAGTGGGTAGGGAAGATGAAGATTTAGGAAAATAGGGGATAGTGGTAGGGTGTTTTTAGGGACAGAAATGGAGTTGAAGGAAGATAGGTAAAAATACCTAAAAAATTGGGGAGGTAGGGTAATGAGTTGGATTTAATCTTCAAATGAAATTTCTGGAAATGGATATGAGGAAGGTGCCCAAAAGGTAAAAACGCAAGGTTTCACTAGTTTTTTTGCAAGAATGTAGTGAAAATTAAGGTTTTGATGAAATTGATAGAAAGGAAGGCTATGAGTGATAGGGTGTGTTAGGGTATGGTGTATGAATGTTTTATGAAGGTTTTAGATGATGTAATTAGGGTTTTATAAACTAAAACAAACCATACATGGAAAACACCAAAAACGTAGTGGAGAAAACCTAAGGAAGGAATCCACTCATTTGATGATGAATTGACTTGAATGAAAGGTGAGGGATGATCACTTAATGAATTGGAATCTTATGAAACTTGAGCAATGATGAAATGATATTTCTAATGGTTTCTTGGAGCTTGAAAGGAAAAAACGTAGCAAACTTCCAATGTTTGGATGGTTGTGGAGAGTTGTGAGCATGAGAGAGGAGCTCTTTTGACCATGTAGCATACTTCTTTGAGAAAATACAAATTTCCTTTAATTTATTTTCCTATATTTTATAACTCCCAATGAGTATGCTTTTTTATGGTGAAAATGACTCTTTTTTTCTTTCTTTCATGACATGATTTGACCTTATGGTGGAAAAAAAATGAGACCTAGACTCTGACCTAGATGAAGGTGTGGTGAATGACCTCAGACCCTAGATGATTCATGGATGACATGACCTATGAAATGATGATGACCATAAATGGAGTGAAAGGAGCAGTATTTTAGACCTGGACATATTCAGTGAACAAAATTTATTTGAAAATTGACTTGAAACATGAAATTTTGACCTAGGAACATGAAATTTTGACCTAGGACCGCTACTAAGTAAACCTGAAAGAGTACATTTGATCACTGAAAATTTAGACAATAACATGAGGCATGAATTTTTCATGCGAGATCCAATTGACATGATATGGAAAGGGTTCCGAGTGTAGATTATTGTCAAAGGGTCTTAGCTAAAGCTAAGACCATTTTGACCCCCAAAAATCCCATTTGATACCTAAAAATGGTTCTAGAATGTTTCAAAGCCTAATTTTTCAAACTGGGGCACGTTATTAAATGACATTGTAAATTGATTCCTCTAATTTATTTCCTATTTGAAAAAACCGAGATAGATTAAAAATAATTTAATTATCTAATCCAAATAAATATGCTCACTATTTTTTTCTCTTATAAGTTTCCTTTGCATCCTCTAATGGGTGGAAGGTCCACTTGAAATGATGGGATACTTCTAATATCCAACACAATTTATATCCATAAGATTTGTGAGAAGCATAACAAAATTTATTGAAACCATTTGGAGAGGTAGTGATTAAATAAGTTTCAAATTTTGAAAATATTAGACATAAATTGAAAGTATGTAATGCCACTACCAAATAGTGTGGTAATATTGCTAATATTTACTCATTGTTTCTTTTCACTCAAAACATTGGTAAACTCGAAATATTAACATATTGATGTCTAAAAACATACATATATATCATAACACACTTTGGAATTTAGATTCTTAGAGATTGGGCCTCCATGGAGAGGTAGCATTTAAAGGAGTTTAGAAGTGCTAAAATATTATACTTAAATTGAATACACATGTTACCATTGCATGGTAGTTTGATTCTCTTAATATTCACTGATTTTTACCTCTCTCTTGACAATGAGTGAAGCATCCACTCAAAACATTATGAAACTTTAAGTATTAGAATAATGATTTCCAACAACCTATGTATGTACCATGACACACCCTTAAAATCTACATTCACCAATATTGAAATTATATAGAGGCTTAGTGCTTAAATAAGCTTTAGAAGTTCAAAAAAATTATAATTAAATTGAAGAGATGTAGTCTCACTGTCATGTAGTGAGGCTCTATTAATATCTATTAATTAGTTCTTCTTATTTAACGATGAGTGGAACATCCATTGAAAACATTTGGAAACTTAGATATATATCATGACACATTGTGGAAACCTGCATTCTTGAATATTGAACCTTAATGGAGATCTAGTGCTTAAATAAGTTCAAAAGTTTAAACAACTTAGACTTAAATTGAAAACTTGTTGTTACTACCAAGGACTATGGTTCTCTTAATCTCCATTAGTAGTTGTTTTTCCTCTAAATATGAGTATAATTTCCATGCAAAACATTTGTTAACATGAAATGTTGAAATTTGGTTACCGGAGGACAGGTGGTTCCCTAAGGCTTTGATCTTTGGCCTAGGGAAAAGTGTCCAAAAGAATTTAATTTTTCTCCTAAAGTGACTTTATAATTTTATAAAGTCAAATCTAATTTAAAAGTGACTTTAAGTGATAAAGTTACTAAAGTCTAATTTTAAAGTGACTTTAATAAAGTCAATGTAAAATTAGAAAGGAAAAGTGACTTTGGAAATAAATGACTAAGTGGGTCTTTATTAAAGTGGGGTGAATTAAAAAATAGAAAGTGAGATTTAAATGAGCATTTAATCTCAGCCCTAGATCTGAATCTATTTCAGCCATTGGATTTAGGGATTCCCCAAAAGTCACTTAGGGTTAGGTTAAAGGAGGGAAAGGAGGAAAAGGTCATTCATTCTTTCATGAGCAGATTGAGAGAGGAAGAGAAGGAGAGCAAGGGAGATTTCTGAGCAAAGAGGAGAAAGAGGGCAGCTGATAGAGACTTCAGCAAAATCCGTACAACAGCAAAGAGGCATGATTTCCAAGGCAGAAATCCGTACAGCAAGTGTTGGGCACATTTTTCGAGGGAGAGAGGCACAGTAAACGAGGAAGACCATACAACAAGTTCAACATTTAATTCTAGGCAAATTCTGGGCACGAATATCGAGAAGAGAGACTGTTGCTTGGTGGTACAGATTTCTATAAATCCGTACAGCAGCCGTACAGTCAATTTCGGCACAAATTTCGAGGCAAAAGAACACAGATTTTGAGGAGAAGAAGTTGCTGGGTTTTCCGTATAGTCTGTACAGCAGTACGGCCGTACAGCTGGGCACAAAAATTGAAAAGCTCATTTCAGCATTTAATGCTGTCATAAATGCTGTAAAATTTCTATTTTGGGTTTTTACTGTTTTGCACGTTTCCAAGGTGGAGCGAATGCACGGAAATCGAGATAAGTACAGTTGTTTAGTTGCTGGAATTTTTGCTATAATTTCTACCTCACTGTAAAAGCATTTTTTAAAAATAAGAAGGAGCTCTCAAACTGGTTTTCCATAAGAGTTGTAGGGGGTTTTTCCAGGGTCACCTTGACCAAAAATCTCTGTGTTAAAATGTGTTTAATGGTTGTTTTAAGCTTGCTAATTTTTATTTCTGCATTTTCCAGCATTCTGTAAATTTTCCAGAATTTGTGTTTTCAGCAAAAAATTATTTTTCTGTTGTTGAATGTAAGGATATGGGAAAGAGCATTTAACTAAAAGGAGAAATAAGGTGAAACTGAAAACCGGGGTGGGAAACAGGAAATTTCTACATGAAATATGAACATAATGATATTCATAAATCTAACTATATGAAATGACTCACTATAGAAATCTAAATCCTTAGATATTGTACCTCCATGGAGAGGTAGTTCTTAAATAATTTTTGGAAGTCTAAACAAATTTGAGGTAAATAACAGATGTGTTATAGCACTTAAAGAATTTTATAAGTTTGAATAATTTAGACTCAAATTGAATACATAATATAACTATCAAGCAATGTGTTTCTCATAATCTCCATAAGTTGTTGCTTCTCAACCAATGATGAGTGGAGTGTCCACTTGAAATGCTACGAAACACAAATATTAACACAATGATATCCAAAAACGTGCATATATAATGTCACACACTAAATAGATCTAGATTCTCAAATGTTTAGCCTCCATGGAGAGTTGGTTCTTGATGAAATTTTATAAGTTTAGACAACTTAGAATTGATTTGAATAAGTGTATTGTTGCTAATAGATAATGTGGTTCTCTTGGTATCCATTAGTTGTTATTTCTCCCTTGATGATGAATAGAGCATCCACTCAAATCATTTGAAACTTGAAATACTAATTTTTATATCCAAAGACCTAAATATATATATCACAAAACATTATGGAAAATTACATTACTAAACAATGAATGTCCATGGAGAGGTAGTGCTTAAGGAATATTGAAAATTTTAAAAACTTAGATTTAATTTGAGACATATTTTCTATACTAGGAGGTGTGGTCTCTTGAACTACATTAGTTGTTGCTTCTCCTCTAGTTGGAAACTTTAAATATTATAAATTATCCAAAAATATACATATATATAATAATTTATTGTTTCTATTCATGTATTCTTTGAGGTGTTCCTAACCACAACATTTACAATTATTAGAATTTATGTACATGAGAAATTCCATTCATAAGCTCATGATTTTGTAATAATGTTTTATTTGTAAATAATACTATTTTATTATAATAGGGACTTAACGAATTGTTTTGGAAGTTTTTTCTTGGGGAAGAACCCTTGCACACCTTGTTAGCCTCTTTCTCATATACAATAATGAAGTCCTAATGTATTTCACATCTAGGGATATAGTTTTTATCATAAGTGTATTTATAGATCCTATTGTCTCATCGTACATTATCTCTTTGTGAGGTGTCAAGTTGAGAGAAATTGATGTGGTTTCATAAGTATATTATATATTTGTATCATTGAAAGATCAATAAACAATGTGAGAATAAATAATATGGGTTGAGGCTTTTTCCATCAAATTTGTTGTCTCATATCATCTTTCTTGTTTTATATATTTTATCAATTGGTTTTAGAGCTCGAACTGATCAAGTTCTTTTTTAGATGATTTTATTTCATGGTGTATATTTTGTTGTAGGGTTAAGTGTGATGTCAATATTGAATGAGTGAGGGAGGTAAAATTCATATCAGGGATTCCAACCGAGAAAAATGTTGAGTGCCTTGAGATTCTTGTTGAAGAGAAGCACGTTCTCAGTTTCAAAGTGTGAGAGAAGAGGCCATGAAATTTAGTATGTTAGAACTTGATTATGAAATAATATTAAAAGTGCTTCTGTGTTTATGATACATCATTGTCTCTATATTGGTATTTTGATTATTGTATTTTTTTCTATGTGAATGATGAACTGAATACATGAATGATCAGTTACTCTAGAAATTGCATGCCACTGTTATTATAGAATATGCACACAAGAATTTTCATGGTTATAATCACTCTTTTAAAGATTTAAATCGATATTATTATTCATGAATCAAATGCATATTTGTTATATCTAATTGATTGAATCCTATTGAGATAGATAGAAATATAAACAAGCTGATACATTGCCTTCAAGAACCATGAAGAATAGGCAGGCTTCTGGGGTAAAAGGTCATTAGTTCGAATCATTTTCCACAGGTGGTAAGACATCGAATGAATGCTAATTGTCTTACCTCCTTTTGAAATGTATAATCCATTTTTATCTTCCTCTTAAATTATGTTTTAAGTTTCATTTTAAGAAAGAAAACTGAATTGAAGTTGCTAAATAATTAAGGGACTAATAAATTTTCCAATATCTATGAATATTAGTCATCTTGTTTTTCCCAGCAAAAGTGACATCCCTTTATCCATCTATATTTTTATCAAAGAGAAAATTGGAATTCCCTGAGAAACATAGTACTGGGTGAAGCAAAATAGTGATAAGTCAATAAACAAGTGGATGCTTCAATTTCATGGAAATGTTGTGTGTTACAGTTGAGTGATTCACAAGTCAAATGTAATAAAAAGTTAAATGGAGTCAATTTATGAGTCTATTTTTCTCTGTGAGATCAAACAAAGTTACTATATGTGGATTGAGAGTTCGAACCACTATGGAAAAAATCGTGGTTAGGTGAGAGAAGCATGGACTTGTGTTGTGTGGGTTGTACTATGAGAGGTTTTTGTTGAGTGATTAGAAGTGTGATCGTGACCACTAATTTAAGTATAAGAAGAAGTGTGATTGTAAAAGAGGAGAAAGGTATTTCATTTGATAGCTTCATTTTCCATAAGTTTTTTTACCTTGCAAAAATAAATCTTCAGTGCTAAAGATCAAGTTGTAATGACCATAATAAAATCATTTTTTTTGGTGATTGTGTCCTATATCCTCCTAAAATATGAAAAAGTAGGCCTTAGGAACACTTTGACTTGTGTGATGGTGAATTTTTCATGGAGGCTCATATTTTTTCATGTCTAGTTTTGACATATTCCCCATTCATCATTTAATAAAACACACAAGGAAAACACATATACATGCAATCCAGGGTAAATTTTAAGGATGGAAGTTTATCCTAAAGTTTAGAAAACTTGGCGAATATTACTAGTCCCTAATATGCAAATTGTAAAAAATTTGGTGATATTTTTGTAGAAATATTTATATTTCCAATGATTTTATATTAGTAAATATAATATTTTGGCGATTTTTAAGGTAAAATAATGGTGTACTATAAAATTTGGGCGAATCATTTTAGAAAAAAAATGGAAATTGGCGAATCTTGTTTTTTGAAAAAGTACGAAAAATTAGCCCATCTGCGAATATTAGCCCCTAAAATCTTCCCTGATGCAATCAATAAACTGCAATATATAATAAAAAGTATCAAGTTATTAACATAGAAATTCAAGAATGAACTACAAGCTTATGAACTCCAAATACATTTTCAAGAATTTAAAAGATGAATTGTAACTTGCTTATAATCAAGTTCAAATTTAACTTACAATAATTTGTTTGTAATTGTCAGTATCAAAATAAGGCTGAATTGTAATTTTCAAGTGAAATTTAAGTTGAAATTCACACCTATTTGAATCAATGTAAGTGGTAAACGCTTAAAAACATTTGCAAAATTCACAAATTAAGGTGCATTTTCAATGGTATCCAACACCCCTATTGTGCTGAAACAAAATCAATCAAGTGCAAGTGAATAAGTTCAACAATACAGGAAAGTGAGAAGTTCAAGAGGGTAAGTTCAAGTGAATGAAGCAAGAAAATTCAAGCAAGGGAGTTCAAGTGAGTGACCTCAAATGCAGTGAAGTATTGAATTGTTGGAGTTATTGAATGATTTGATAATAAACGCCGAAGATAACACAATAATCACTTATAAAATTACTCTCCAATCAATGGTAACTTGTCTACAAGTAAAGCAAGCTCAAGCTAATATTCTTCAATCTCAAAGTCAACTTCTTTGAGATGAACTTCAATTTTTTTTTTTGAAGTAATAATGGTTTTTAAAAACCCTTTTTTTAGGAAGAAAATTATCATGAAGATGATGAAGATAATGATTCTGAGCCTACTCAATGATACAGCTACAAGTGTAAAAGATGATGAATTTTTACATGATCATGTTCAACCTTCTTTTTCAAGCCAATCATTAGAGCTAGGGAGGAAATCCATTACAATAAAAATCAACATGGGTTAGGATATGAAAAAGATAAAAAAAATTCTCATATTCCATATTATTCAAAACCAATCAAATTTTTTAGTGGATGTTTTTTGGATAACGAAACATCAAACAACAACGAGGAGAAAGAAAAGTGAAAACATTGCAATCACATCAGTCATGTGGAACATAACTACTTTAATCTTGATCCTTGTCACCAGTGGCAAGAACAATAATCCATCAAAGAAATGCTCCAAAATAAAATTAAAAAACTTGCAAGATTAAAGATTGATGATGAATGGATTGATCCTTGAGAGTGGTCATTAACACCTAAGAAACTACATTAATTATGCCAAATAATTCAATATCTATTGAAGGCAAATATTGCAACTAATAGTGAAAATAATATTTTACTCTCATGCACCTAAAAGGGGAAGTACACTTAAGGAAATCTCCTACACCTTAAGGTGGGGAGTTAAAAAATGAAGTGAAATGGTCTCTCCTTTTAGCTAAAAGATGGGAGAATTGATGATGAAATTGAAATGGTTGTTAGGCTGAAAATTTTGACAAAAAATTAATGATTAAATGCAAAATGGTTGTTAGAATTAAAGTTTTGACAACAACAAAATCAAAATTTTCTAGGTGGGCATTGAAAATTTCTAGATAGGAAATATTTGAAACAATTATGTTCAATGTCTTTAAGTTGAATCATACACATGATATAATATTGAGATCCTAGTTAAGAGAAAATTTGTGGACATTTTTGTTCACTTGGATGGCCATTTGACCTATAAAAGGATATATGGATCCTTTTGCATTACATCTTGGAAATTGATTGAGTTGTCAGTCATTTTTTATGGATGTGTCATACTTGTAGATGATTCACTTCTCTTAGAGTGTTTTCTTCAAATTTAATTTTTCAATACCCATTTTTGGTTTTTTTTTAGGTAATTATTAATTGAGTCTCAAATTAGGGGTTTCAGCACAAATACTTGGTGATGGTACCATCTGGTGTTGCATTTATGGTATTATTTCTTAGACTTATGATTGGGGGGGAGGGGGGGGGGATGTTAGCCTCTTTCTCATATACAATCATGAAGTCCTAATGTATTTCACAATTGGGATATATTTGTTATCCTAAGTGTGTTTCTAGATCCTATTTTGTCTCATCCTACCTTATCTCTTTGTGAGGTGTCAAGGTGAAAGAAATTGAGGACGTTACACAATTGTATTATATATTTGTATCATTGGAAGATGAATATATGATATGGATATGATAGCTTGAGGATTATGTCTAATTTTGCAAGTGATTAAATCAGGGGTTTTTTAGCCTCTTATGTCAATTTCATAAACACATAAACATTAATTAAAAGTTCATTTTTTGCAGAAAATAGAAGGCAAAATCATCATTACGGAAAACACAAAACAACAAATGATGAAGGAAAACGTTGTTTACATCAAGTTACAATGCTCAAATGGCTTCAACAATGGCTCCAATGGCTCCAAAACAGTAAAAAACCATGGTCTAGCCTCTTTCTGCTCCCAAAAAGGCCAAAACCTACATGAGTTATGCTCTCCCCAAGTTTTTTCACTATCTATCCTATAATTCACACCTGTTTGCAAACTATCCTACAACTTTGGACTTTGTCAGCCACGTGGGGTGACAAATTTTCCTAGTGCTAGTAGGATTCCCACCGTGCTAGGTGCAAATTGTCGCTTGATTAATCGAGCTAGTGAGCCCACTATATGGCTAAATTCTTTCCAAGTGGCATGATCTTCGTCATTAATATCGGGCACGTTGTACGTTTTCTCGCTAGGTGTTGACCTAACCTGGGTTCGGTGCTGGTATGGTTGGGCTCGATTTATGGTCAGTGGTTACAGGACTGCAGCGTATAAGCTGTTGGAAACCCACATGTGAACACGATAACCACCGTTGGGCTTAACATCATTGGCACTAAGCTATGGCAACCACTGTGGTCCTGAATGCCTATGTGAACATTGTTCTGTCTAAACTGACCGCCGACATAACCGTTATAAAACTCATTGCCAAAAACTTTGATATATCGGTTTTATGCTATGGTTTATCCACCAGTTTAATAACATTATCAACAAATTTTTATATGTGATATTTAACATATATTTCAGGCTAAAAACTTTGATTATATGGTTTTGTGATATCCACTGATATATTTTCACCCAAAATTTGGTTTAAAGGTTTAACACATAACATATTTCAAGTCTGGGGTTAGCCCCTAACCCTGGTCTGTGGACTGGGATCGGGGGTTAACCCCGGCCCCAACCCCCTCTTACAATTTCAGAAAACCTTAAATAAGATTTTTTTCCCCATAAGGGTTAAGAGACATGCGTAGAAGAGTTGTTCAGTGTGCTTGTTCGTTGGTCGAAGGTCACACATTCGAACCCTGGGTTGTTGCTCGACCCATAAAAATTTTAGTGGCCACTAGGAGGCTACGTGGAAGCCTTTGGTTGGCCCACGTGGTCCTCCCTAGTTGGTCAACCTCACCAACCTTAAAAACCAATCAAATTATTCCATAAGTGCACCAATATAAAACTGACAAGCATCGAATAGAGATTGGTTGAAGGAACACAGCGAACCTCTACAGTCAGGGTCCGGTCAGAAGTATGGATTGATGATTGTGCAACCCTATACAACCCAAAAACCAAATATTTTTGTTGTTTCCCAAAAGGAACACAAATCTATTACATGAGTATATAGTGTTGTTTTTGAGTAAAACAAATTACGTAGGATTCAGAAAGAAGATAACTATGTGGTCGTTCTAGTTTCGAGCCATTCCAACGAATTTCAATTTTGAGCATAAAATTGATCCACCGGATCATTCCTACCCACTGGAAGATTTTGGACCTCCAAAAGATCTTTATCACTCAAAAAATATATGAGGGTTCAAATATCTCACCCTTCCAGTCTCAATCCACTGAAATTTACTTGAATGCGACAATTTGAGATTTTCATGAAAATCGATCATATTCCCTGATTTTGGAGACCTTGTCTTGCTATCATAGATACCATCTTGCTGCAATTTCCCAGAATATGCAGGAAAAAAATAAAACAAATAATAATAATAATAATCCTTTCCTTGAAGGAACAAACACATTCCCTCCTCGGTCGTCAATCAAAGGAAACTTAAACAACTTTGAATTCTTCTCACCCTGAATATTGTTGTCATGATGATGCTCAACATGTCTAGTCTTACGCTTGGCTCGACTTTTGACCAAATATGATCACCATCACCATGCACCATCCCATTTCAAAGAAACCACATTATTAAACCCACAATAATAACTATTGGACCCAAATCCCTATTTATCAAATTTATTTTTCACTTTCTCTTTGACCTCTACGCTCTCTAGCACTGGCGCTTGCTCACACCATTGTTCAACAATGATGCATGTTGCTGCAATTTTACTTCATCACATTTACCTCTTTTAGGAGGAAACATGTTAGAATCCTGAAACATATTATCACACCCATTAGAAACCTCAATAAAATCTGATTTAAAATTTGATTCGTCTCCTTGAAAGGCCTCATTCACAACATATTTATGCTTGAACATTAACAAAGAAATTTTTTGACTAGCATTCACAATTCTCTTCATTTTTCTAGTATTCATAAGAGACAAACTCATATTCTTACTATGCGCTCTAAAAATATACTCAATCCCATTATTGAAAAAGTGATAATTATTCTCATGGAAATGAAAAATCACTTTTATATCATAAAGATATGGGCTACCCAAAACTATACCACAAATATCAAGCAGAATTACATTAAGTTCAAATTCATCACGAAAGTTTGCAGTGATTGAAAATATAAGGATGCACCTCCTTGTAACATACAATTTTGAATTATCACATACCCAACGTAAAGGATAGGGTCTAGGATGTGGAATTGTCTCTAAATTTAACTTCTTGACAATGTGTTCTAAAATAATATTTTTTTGTGAACCACAATGAAATAGTTTGTCTATCTTGGTATGTTTTGAAACAACTCTAATATGGAAAATCTCAATTCTTGTTTCTTCATCTTGTGTATCATTTAGAAAACTTGAATAACTAGTACTTGCAATGTTCTTACCTTTCAAACCCATCATTATGATCTTTGTTTCATCTACGGAATCAAAACCTAAATCATGTTGTATTGTTGCAGTTGTCTTCTCCTTCTCCTTGTTTTTCAACTTCTCGGGTTTCATTTTTGGATGAAGTTTATAGCAATGATCTTCATCATGTCCATCTTTGGAACAATTTTTGCATGTGATTTTATCTTTATCTAACTTGATGGATGCATTATTCTTTCCTTTTCCCTTGAACTTACCTTTTCCTTTCTCTCCAGACTCAAAGGTATTCTCACTTGTTTCATCTAAAACATGTTTCCCTCTTGCCTCTAGATGTGTGGCCTTTACACAAACTTCATCTAAAATTATAGGGTTAAAGATGATAATTGTATGTCCAAGGTAACTATGCAAACATCCAATGAATTTTAAATTTTTTTCTTGAGATGTGAAATCTACTCCCAATATTAGTTCTCTTCTCCTAAATTCTCGAGTATAGCTTTGCACACTATGTCCCCTTCCTTGCCTAAATTTTTTCCAATCCATTATAGCTTTCTACATGTATGCTAATTTATAGAATTGTCTTCTCAGTGAAACAACAAAATCATTCCAAGAGGTTAAGACCTTATCATGTTTCTTCATGTCCTATTGAGTCTTGGCTTCCCACCAAATAATAGTTTCACTTTTCAATATTAATGAAGCAAGCTAAATATTGGTGTCCTCATCCTTAATACTTTGTATCCTACAATACACTTCAAGATGACGCACCCAATAATCTAATATTTCAACATTTACCTCTCCATCATACATAGGCAAATCAAAATTTATGTTAAGTTTCATAAATGGAGTTTTACCATGACCTTTTGGAGAATGTGGAGGTGTTTGTGAAGGGCTTGTTATAGAAGATGATGATGGTGAACATAGTGGTGAGGATGGAGGTGAAGAGAATGGCGGTGTCAAAGGTATTTTTTCACCATTCCATCCATTACCTTTTGGAGTCTTGTCCCCATATCCTCCATCTCCTTTTGAAGACTTATCTACCTTTGGAGGATTGGAGCTCTCACCTTGCAACCTTGTGTTATCTCTTCATAGAGAAATTTCACCATTTGTGTCATATCAAAGAATGCTTTTCTGAAATATTTTTCATCCTCTGAAATATTTTCATGCTCTCCTTCATGTGGCATGCTTGTTGAAGCTTCAAGTACAACCCGAGGTAAAATTTTTGTGGATATTGTGGAAAAATTTCTCTCCTTATGCTTTACCTAACTTGAGGACTCAAAACCACAAGATTTCCTTCTCCTCTCTTGAGCTTCAACCTTGTAAGCCGCGGAAACACGTGCAAACAAATTAAATACTCACAGAAAAAAAGAGCTCTAACTCTGATAACAAACTGATATGTATATGTTAGGTCCCTATAATACTAGTGTAGCCCCTTATTGTTATTTTTAGTGTAGACCCATTATTGTTATTGTTTTTCCCATTTAGTCCCCATATTTTTATTATTGTGCCCCATAGGTGTAGCCCCATTATTGTTATTTTTGTGCCCATGTGGTCCCCCTATTGTTATATTGTGACCCCTTAGACTCCTATATATAGAAGGTAGGTTTTGTCATTTATATCTTCCAAGAATTGATCATTTAGGTAATGTAAAGGAGGTTTCCCCCTAAAATAGGCTTATTTATAAGACTTTGATCTATCTTTTCTTATATTTTGTGAGCTGGTTTCATAACATTTGGTATCAGAGCTTGGGATTCTATGGTTTCACTTATTCAAACAGGCCATCTTTGAATTTTCTCTATAATTTTTTTTATACAAGGCTTCAAAAGCTTAAATTTTTACCATGTAGAGAAAAAAACTCACTTGAACTTTGTGTAAAAATTTCAGATCTTGGTTCACTATATTTTTAGAGATATGGTCTGATGAAGTTAGAGTTTTGCAGGCTCTGGAATTTCATCTCAAACAAGTGACCGAGGGAAAATCATCATAACTTTAATTTTAGGCATCAAATTTGAATTATGTAAAAATTGGCCAAAATTGCACAGACTACAGTTTATTTTGTCTAAATTTAAGAGCCGAAGGTCAAAATGGTGGCACGTGGCATGCCATACAAGTTTTCTCTTCTAAACCAGTTCATAATTAGGACATTGTGGGAGATCAAGCATAACTTTAACTTAAAGAATCCAAATTAGGCCTGACCTAGGGAATTGGAAAGAAGACTCAGAGGGCTACTATAGGACTGAATTTCAAATCTTGGGGATCTGAAATCACAAATATACATCATGTTCAATATCTAGATCCTCAAAAGTAAGAAAAATGTGTGCATTCTTTTAAAATTGCTTAACTTTTGTTTAAAAAATCCGTTTGATGTGATTCCAACAACATATCGAAGAGTTGATATCCCTATTGGGTTCTAGAATTCCTCCCAAAATGAATTTCATACCCATTAATCCCTCAAAAATATCTACTATGATGCATGAAGATGAAGAAGTGCAACATGATATATCAAAGTTACGAGACCATGTGCAACAAATTTCGCTCTCACAAATAGTAACCAAAAATGAAATAGAAGCTAAGATGGATGGTTTGAAGGATGGTTTAAAATAAGACATGAATGGTTTAAAATAATACATGGATGGTTTTAAGTATGGCATGGAAGCTAAGATCGATGGTATAAAAGAAAATTTGAAAGGAGACATTGAAGAATTGAAGAATGGTCTAAAAGTAGACATGGAAGGTTTGACAAAGTTGCTAGAAGAAATGATTCTTAATGGAAAAAATGTAGTAGATGAAAATCATGATGACAAAAAAAGAAATTTTAATCATGATTTCATAGACTCTAATTTTGGATTGAATACCCACCATATTCCAAAGATCGATATCAGGAAGTTTGATGGCAAGGATCCGGTAACATGGATACTACATATGGAGCAATATTTTGATCTCCATAATGTGCAAAAAACACAAAATGTATGCATTGCAACTTTATATTTAGAATAAAATAATTTTTTATGGTATCGATGGCTTTTTTATCGTAAAATTATTTTCACTTGATCAATTTTTACGGAGGAAATGATAGCACATTTCAAGGATACAAAAAACAACACCTTCTTTAACTAATTTATAAATCTCAAACAAAAGGTTTCAATAGTAGAACGCATTGATGACTTTCCAAAATTGAATATAAGGGTAAATGATATTCCATAGGAGCATATAATTTATGTATTCATAGGCACTCTAAAGTATAACATCCAACATGAGGTCTGCCTTTGGGAACTTGATTCATTGGAGAAGGAATTCAGGTTGGCAAGCAAAATTATGGCAACAAGGAAGACTACCACTCACATATATAAAGATGAAAGTGTTTTTGCTACTAGCCTTCCACAACCTACAAGGTTGAGACCAAAACAATTGGAAGAAAAAATATAAAAAGGGATTTGTTATTGTTGTGATAGAAAATACCCTAAAGTTCATAAGTGTGCTAAAAAGAAATTATTTTACATATATTGTGAAGAGGAGGAAGAAAAGGAGCAAGAAACTTTAAAAGAAGAGGATATAGACTAGGAACTGACCTTAGAGAAATAAGAAATGAATCCAACCATATCTTGTAATGCGTTGGCATGAATTACCACTCCTCAACCTGTTAAGTTAGAAGGACATATCAAGAAGAAAAAGTTAATAGTGTTGATTGATTATGTAGTACCCATAATTTTATTCATTATAAGATAACCAAGGAATTGAATTGATTCTTATATCTAGCACCAGAGTGTCAAGTGATAGTTTCAAATGGAGGAACTATAATTTTCTCTGGGAAGTACCATAATATCAAGCTAACCGTGGGGGAATATGTATTGAATAGCCCAATTATTTCCATTCCAATGTGTGGTGTTGATGTTGTACTAGGAGTTCAATGGTTACAATCTTTGGGTATAATACTTTTTAATTTTCAAGAACTTTTCTTGAATTTTTTTTGGGAAGAAAAGGAAGTTGAATTAAGGGGTATCACAGTAATACCAGGAAAGATAATCAGCTATAATGGCATGACAAAGCCTCTAAATAAATAACAATGAGCCGTAATTTCACAATTATTCTCACTAGAGTTTCAAACATTGAAATTATCTTTAAGGAAAAATTCTAAGGTTCAAGCAATGGAAGATCACATCGAGCATCAACAACAAGTTCTTCAAACCTTAAAGGATAACCTAACTTTGGTGCAGAATTGAATGAAACAATAGGCATATCAACATTGTAGCGAAAGAAGTTTTGATGTAGGTGTCTGGGTAATTTTACGGCTACAACCATACAAACAAATGTTCATCAAGCAAGCTAATAAGGATAATAAATTATCGCCAAGGTACTATGGTCCTTACAAAGTGTTGCAAAAGATTGGTACTATGGAATACAAATTGGAGCTTCCTACATCTTCCTGATTGCACCCAGTTTTCCATGTTTCATGCTTAAAGAAGGTTATAGGTGACAAACTCCGTTAGGGGAAATTTGAGGTCTAAAATGGGCCTCCTAAGAAAAATATACAACCAAAATAAACTTTATAAGAACCAATAGGATTCAGGATGATGATGTCAACCATGGGGGAGGATTCACCATTTTTTAGAGTAAAAAAGTAAAAATAATAAAATAATAAAACTACTTTTTCAACTCATATTTTCAGCATATCCCTCTAAGGTTTTACTCAAATTTTGAATGGGAGTACCCGTTGGATGAAAAATTAAATTCCTCATCTAAGGAGTACCTATGTTGCATACTTTTGATGGACTCTGCTACATGAAAAATGAGAAATACATGAAAAACGTTATTGCAATCATGTTTTTTCATGTATTTCTCATTTTTCATGTAGTAGGGTCCATCGAAAGTAGGCAACATGGGTACTCCTTGGATGAGAAATGAAATTTTTCATCCAATGAGTCTTTCTGCTCGAAATTTGAGTAAACCCATAGGGAGATAAGTTGAAAAAATATTTTTTCCTTTTTTCCCTCTCAAAATATGATGATGTAATCAAATATTATTTTATTATTTCCACTATTATATTACAATCTCCTTAGGAGGCCCATTTTAGACCTCAAAATTCCTTTAATGCCAACTCAAACAATATTCCTAGAACTTTACGAGGAAAGAAAAATCATATTGAATCATGAAGAAGTCACGGAAACAAGAACTCAAAAACTACGAAATCGATCAATTTCAAAGTATCTCATCAAGTGGAAGAACTTAGCCATTGAAGAATCCACATGGGAGGATGAGAGTTTTATATAGAAGCATCAAATAAAAGGAAAGGACCCTCCAGTGGAGGTTATAAAGGAGTTTTTGAGTGTTATAAAATTGGCCAAAATTGTCAAAAAAAAAATTCTAGACTATTTATTTTCCTAGTTCATTTGATTAGTTTCTGGTTCTATTAGATTTTTTCTAGCTCTAATACGTCTTTCAAGTAATGGAGATTGAACGGCCCAGTGCTTCTTCTAATATCAATTCATGGGTTGGGCATGAATTCCTCCCTCGACTAGGAAGAAGGCAGAAGGAAGGGTAAGGAAAATGCCCTGATCATTGAAGGCATATGGTAAGTGACGATTCTAGGTCCAAGGTAATAATTTGTAGATGTATTTTTCATATGGGCCTAATCCAAATCTAGTTTTTTCCACATACATGCCTTTGTTTTAGACCTGCAAAGCCCAGCCCAGTCATCCAAGAACGCCTGTCTTGCTAGTTTACGACCTTTATACATTTGTCCACAACCCTTCCCTTCATGGCAATCAAATTTGGTTTTCTCCTCGGGCTAGATAGAAGGGCTTTCCTATTCTTTTATGTGCACCTTGTCAATGGCTAGCTTCTGAAAACCTACTTCCGAACATTCGTTTTTGATAATGGAGGTTTTGATGGAGCTGCTAACGGAACTTCAAAACAACTAAAAAAATTTGGGCGACCAGAGGTTTTTACAGATGTTTTTCTTATCGGTGCATGCGTCATGTGTGAACGCATCGGTGCATTTTAAACAGTATGCACCGGTGCAGTAAACATATCGAGCATCAGGAAGGAAAACAAATTTTTGAATCCCTAAGGTGTTTACATATGCAACGTCTCGATGTGTGTCAACAACAAATACACACCAAGCCGATAGAAGGTGCATGCACCGGTGTTATTCGGATTCAATGTACCGGTGCATTCTTACCTATAGCACATCGAGTGGTTAGACAATATCCAAGCTTTGGTGCGTTTATATTACCTTTCTAGCTTGGTGCGTTTTGCGAAAGGTACAACCCCATGTGGTTACAAAACACATAAGCCCTAGGGTGTTATAGTTGTAAATCACCAAGGCATTTAATTCAAACAACATCATTGTGTTAAAAATATGAGTGCACTAAAGATATTTTTTCATAGCTCTGCAACTTCGTCTGAGATTAGGTTTCTGACCTATTGCTGTGCACGACGCACAGGGCTGCTGGTGCGACGCATCAGGCGTGCGCGGCGCTTTGGGACGATTTTTGTGGTGTTGGTGATACTCTGCGCGGCGCTCAGGCTCGGGAGCGCGGCGCATTGGGCAGGTGCTTTCTACAGGTGCCTTTTCTCCCTGTTTTGCTCCTGGGCTCGATTCCAGGGAGTGATTTTATTTGTTTTGCAGCTGCTTTGGTCGGGGGTGGCCCCATGCCCCCTCTGCTCAGCCTCCTTACACGCTGCTAGAGCCTGGGCTGCAGGTTGTGTGCCTTGTGGCCCCTGCGCCCGATTGCTCGTTCTGCATAGAGATGGATCAGAATATGGATGACAGTGGGGCGCCAGTTCCCCCTCCTCTGCCTCTGGAGGTCTTGGATTTCAAATAATTGGTTGCTTATGGGCCTAAGCGCCCTCCTTTAGCGTCTCAGCAGAAGTTTGTAAAAAAAATGGACTCAATCCCTTCAGTGGCTCTTCCCGAAGAAGATACTTGCAAAGCGGCTATGAATCTGGCTGAAAGAGGCCTTATAGGCCAGTTCACGGGCCTCTGGCCTTCGCTAAAATCGGTGGAGGAATGGACTCAAAGGAACTGGAAGCCTCTGATCAAAGAGGAAATCAAAATTTACTTCGTGGGTAAGGGCTTTTTTGTGTTTGTCTTCAAAAACCCCGATGATAAAGGCTTAATCTTCAGAAATGGACCTTATTTCATGGGTCCTTAGGGCCTTTACCTAAATAAATCGTCTCCTGATTTTGACCCTACTCAGGATGTTCTCTTCGCTGTCCCGATCTGGGTAAGGCTTCCCCACTTTCCCTTCCACTGCTGGAATCATAAATCTCTTTAGATCATAGGAAATGCTTTGGGAAAATACATAGACCAAGCAGTAAGAAAGGATCAGTATTCTTGCGCTCGCATTTGTTTTGAAGTGGATCTTGAAGAAGGGCTACCGGAAGCAATCAAAATCACTGTAGCGGGGTGGACGTATGTCCAAGAGCTGGACTATGAACAGCTACCCTTTAAATGCAGACACTGCCATGGACATGGTCACTTTGCAAAACACTGCAAGAAGAAGGCTGAGGAACAAGTTGATAAACAAAACGGAGAACAATGGACCCTAGTTCAGAAAAATGCAAACTCAAAAAAAGGCATGGGGAAAGGAAAATCAAATGGAGGAACTAATAGACCAAAAGCCAATCAAGAAATGGAAGTAGATCCAAATGGGACAAAAAGTGTACAGCAGATCAAAAAAGTAAACCCAATACAGGAGAATGAGGTACAGGAAGACACTCCAACTTCAAACAAAGAGGGAGCGGAAGCAACTCAAAGCGACACCAACCAAGGTAGTCCAAGCAATCCGTCATACGCGGAAATAACAAAGAAAAAACCAATGGAAAGCTCTAAGTCATCGGAGGATGAAACCTATGAGAGACCATTGAAAAAAGCAGGAAGGAAATCCCGCGAAGAAAAGAGGGAGGAGGAGGCAGAAAGGCTCAAAACACAGGGAATTCAGCCCACGATAGAAATGTCAATCAGATGAAACACCAGACCTAGGCCCTCCAAGGGAGGCCCCAACCCCCCTAACAGTAAATAATTAAATTTGTCTCTTGGAACTACAGAGGACTGGGGAACCCCTCCAAAATCGAAGCAGTAAAGGACCTTTTGAAAGCTGAACCCTCAGACATTCTCATGCTCCAAGAGACCAAAATAGAAGGGCAGGCCCTTCTAGAGATCAGTAGATCAAAGTGGAATAAAAAATCAGGAAAAGCTGTCAGCACTCGGGGTACCTCTGGGGGGCTGGCAACTCTCTGGAATGAAGACCTATTTCAGCTGAACAATTACCATGAAACCCAACACTGGATTTACATAGAACTGAAACACAATGCAAGTAAGTTATATATCTCTCTCTTCAATCTTTATGTACCCATTTCTTACACTGAAAAAAGAGAATGCTGAAATACACTCTCCACATTTTTAGAGCTGGCTTCTCCCTCCAATATTATTATAGCAGGGGATCTAAATATTGTAATGAAAGCAAAAGAGAAGAAGGGGGGCATCAATAATAGATATCCCATGTTGCCCAAGGTGGAGGAGCTCTTGCAGAGCTAGGATCTTATAGATTTTAACCCTGTACGAGGCAGTTATACCTGGTCCAATAACAAGGTTGGATCAGTTCACATTTATGCTAGATTAGATCGCTTTCTGGTGCAAAGCTCTATAATGATGAATAAAAAAATCATCATCACCAAAATTCTTCCTAAACTTACCTCCGATCATAAGCCAATACAGCTCCTCCTGGAAGATGAACAAGATCTAGGACCCATCCCTTTTCGTTTCTGTTTCCAACAAGGCTGCTGTGAAAGGAAGAAGAATACTCGAGAATCAAATCTAGAAGTCTGTGGTTGAAGGCTGGGGATCGGAACACTTCCTTCTTCCATCGGCAATACAGAGCAAGATTGTCAAGGAATTACATAGCAGAAATAAAAACAGCAGAAGGCCAAGTCTGAAAAGGTTTCAATCAAGTAAAAGCAGTAGCCGAATCTTATTTCAAGAACCTATACAGCGAAGGTGCCCAAAGTAATTATGAGGATACTGCTGACTTCCTCTCCAACATACCTCCCCTCATCAGCCCTGAAGATAATGCAATCCTCTGCAGACCCTTCACGGAGGAAGAAATCATAAAGGTAATATGGTCCATGGAGGCTGACAAGGCGCCCGGGCCTGATGGATTCACAATCCACTTCTATAAAACTTTATGGCACATTATTAAAGCAGATCTCCAGAAAATGATAATTGGATTCATGACAAAAGCCAAGATAGGTGGAGGAACTAATTCCACTTATCTTGCTCTAATTCCCAAAGAGACCAACCCTGAATCTTTTGCTAGATATAGGCCCATATCGTTGTGTAATGCCTCTTACAAAATTCTGGCTAAACTGTTAGCAAACAGGATTAAGCCATTGCTAAAAAGATTGATCTCCAGTCCTCAAGGTGGTTTTGTGGAAGGAAGGCATATTCTGGATAATGTAATCTAGGTTCAGGAGACTATCCACTCCAGTAAACAGTAGAAAGAGAAAGGTATGGTGATAAAATTAGATATGGAAAACGTGTTTGACAGAGTCAACCGTACATTCCTCAGCAAAGTTCTTCTTTCCTTTGGCTTTTCGGCACATTTTGTCCATCTCATTAAAGCCTGCTTAGATAATCCATGGATTGCCCCCCTTGTCAACGGTCGACCAACAAATTTTTTCCAAGCACAGAGAGGAATCAGGCAGGGATGCCCACTTTCCCCCTTTTTGTACATCTTAATGGCAGACTCCCTTAGTAGAAAGCTCACTGCAGTAAGAGTTGCTGGCATCATCCCAGGCCTCAAACCTTCCATGGGAGTTGATCCCCTGAATCACGCACTTTTTGCCGACGATTCGCTTCTCCTTGGTGGAGCTTCTATTCGAATTGCCAGAGCCTTTGACAAAGTTCTCAGAAATTATTCTAGAGTTTTTGGAGCTGCTGTGAATGAGAGTAAAAGTGAAGTTTTCAGCTGGAATATAGACCAGCAAGAACTTACAGGCATCACCTCTCTTCTTGGGTTCAAAGGACAAACAAATTGGGACAGATTCAAGTATCTCGGCCTACCCATCATATCTGGAGTTAATAAAAGATCTCTATGGAGCGAAATAATCTCTAAAATTGAAACCAAGATTGCGGCATGGGGTGGCTACTGGTTGACTAAGGGAGGCAAAATGATCTTGATCAAATCGGTTCTGTCTGCGCTTCCTATTTTCTAGGCTGCATTTCTTTTGGCACCAAGAAATGTAATGGAGCAGATCACCAAAATTCTTAGAGAATTTTTGTGGCAAGGAGGGAAGGGAAATGAGAAAAAAATGCATTTGGTGAACTGGGAAGTTGTTAAAATACCGCTGGAGGAGGGGGGATTGCAAATAAGAGACCCCACTCTTGTTAATTTAGCATTGGGAGAAAAAAATCTATGGAAACTGATCAACGAGCCCTACCACCTGGTTAGCATCATTCTGCGATCAAAATATGGCATCAATAGAGCTCTTAGCAACCTGAAAAACACCACCACAGCAAAGTGCACGCAGGTTTGGAATTTATGCCGCAAAAGCAGCGAATTATTCAAAAAACAGATCTACAGGATTCCTGGAAGTGGTAAAAGTATTCGACTGTGGACGGACAACATCATGGGGAGCGCACCTCTGGCAGATAACGAGGAAATAACTGACATCAGAAATTGGATGGAATGTGCAGGAGTGAAAAGTCTCTATGATTTATCGAAATGGGATCAGCACGATGATTGGGTCGGCTGGGATTTTCACGGAGTTCCAGCGAGATTGACTCATCAAGAAACTTTGTTGGAAGACCATTTGGAGAATGCCGCTCCTGTCAACAGATATATAAAATATCGCTGGGGCTGGGGCAAGTCCGGCGTCTACACCACATCAGCTGGATACAGAGCATTGCAGAACTCTAGAAACAGCAGTCAAACTCCAGATTTTTGGAAAAACGTATGGGATTCCCTAGCCTTACCAAAAGTGAACTTCTTTTTCTGGACCTTGGTCCATAACAAGCTTCTTACGGAAGATAACCTAGAGAAAAGGAATATTGTTGGGCCTCACAGATGTGCGTTGTGCAGCAACAACTCCGAAACATCACAACACCTATTTATGGATTGCATATTTGCAAAAGAAGTATGGGGATACATATTACAGGAATTTCATATTTCAGCCCCTCCTCAAAATAATGTTGCAGATCTCTTTGCTTCTTGGAGTCATTTCTACCCCCATCGAATCCCTCAAAAATCCTTTCGGAATAAAATATGGACAGCAATACCCAAATTTGTTTGTTGGCAGCTTTGGTTGGTTCGCAATCAGCAGATCTTCAAAGAGGCGAGGCACTCCCCGCTGCAAGTTGCTGCTAAAGCCAAGTCATTTCTTCTCGAAGCGACACAACAGCAGTATACAAAAGAAGATCCTTTGCTTCTGGCTGAAGAAAAGTTGTGGCTTGGCCCCCTCGTGCCTTATTCGAGCAGGTATTTCCCTTCCCCTCAAAGTGGTAATCCGATCTGGCGCTTAAGAGATAATTATGATTCCTTTCAAATATGGTGGCAGTCCCAAAAATTACCCACAATCTTCTTTGATGGGGCGTCTAAGGGGAACCCCAGTGCTGCTGGTGCTGGGGGGATCATCTACTCTCCAGATGGCGTTTCAAAAGAATTTTTCAGTTGGGGATTAGGCTAGAAATCCAACAATCATGCAGAGATACTTGGGCTCCTCAAAGCCTGCCTTATTGCACGAGACAAAGGTGTTAAAAAGCTGCAAGTTTTCGGAGATTCAGAGATAATAATTAAAATCTTAAACTTGGAAACCCGGTTCAACAATGTCAGCCTCAACAAAATTTTGGACAGATTGAAGAGAGTTCTCTCAGATTTTGACAGTTGCAAATTTTAACATATTCTCAGAAAGTCTAATAGTGAAGCAGACCAGATGGCAAACAAAGGCAACGCTCTCATGAAAGGGCTGCTCATTGTGAACAATGAAAGTTTTTTTCAAATACCCTGAAATCTGAAATAGAGCAAATGCTGAAGAAGCTAGAAATCTGCATTGTAACAGTGGACATTCCGGAAAGGAACCACAAATTCTCTAGATAAATAAAATCCACATAACCATTTTAGTTAAAAAAAAAAAAATATGAGTGCACTGGTATGTTGAGGCCAAATAGCACCGATGGATGCACCTTCTATCCTCCCGGTGCGTATTGGTTGTGTACATGCCCCAGGCCATTAAGGTGTAAAAACACACCACGTGTTAATGGAAAACCATACTGGTGCATGAAACGCTTATCTTCCTGGGTCGTAGTCATCTATAACGCACACCAGTCATTCTAATTGATATCGGTATTTGGTGCAGTGCTCATAGGTAGTAGAAACAAACTGGTGCACAATATCATACACACGCACCGGTGTTAATTTTCTATTTTTAGAAACATCGACCTGTGACAGTGAAATTATTGTGATTTTTTAAAATTCATTATTCATCAAAAATCAAGACATATATTATAACAATATTCATATCAATTAAATTTTTATTAGTGCATTTGAATGTGATATTTGGATGAATTTTTTGTATCATCGGATTTCACATCTCTTCATTATAATATTTAACCATCCATATATTTAATCAGTGGTGTAACATTTCACAGCGATAATGGAGAACACAATAGAAGCACGCTCTTGTTGAGATGGCTCCTCACGTGATGCAATTATGTCCATTTCTTTTACCATCCCCTTGTTCACCTTTTTGGACATTCCTACTGGCATATTTCTGATATCAGCTTGTTCATCCTTTGAGATTTTCATAATCTTCCTGAAAAAGTAACATGACAATAAACTATTTAATTTTTTATATTGACATATGAAAACTAAATATAACAAAAGTGATATTTATAAATTATTTCTTTGTAGTGATATATGCATATAATTCTAGAAAAACATTTATAAGAATATTGCTTTTTGAATGTTTCTTTTTTGTTGTTGTACGTTTTTGCTATTAAAAGTCTGACATGTCTCATTGACCAATTATCTGGAAACTCTTCCTGTAGTTTAAATAAAATTTGGTTCTTGGAATCATTAGATTGATTTTTGTATTCTAAGTGGAAAGAACGATTATACATTCGTTCCACTAGATTCCTAAAAGTTTTCATTTTCATTTTCATGTTCTATTTTTTTTCTTTTCTTAGAACAACATTCATGTCCTTCTTTGTTGGTCCCTGTAGAACATTAAACATATATAAATTAATAGATTGTTTCAAACATGTTATCTAATATTTTCAAGTATATTATTAATGAAAATTAAAAAAGAAACTCATATTGGATCGATAGTATTTTTTCATTCACCTGATTCATCCTTCTGCAATTTTTTCCATCACGCTTTTACGCTCTTTTGGTCTTTGATCAGAAAGAATATTATCGAGATTCATCATTTTTTGGCTTTGCATGACACATACTAAACAATACATATTAGTTAAACTTACATATAGTTCAAAAATAATAATTTTTGTAAGTAATTTACAAAGAACTTGCCTTTTTTGCTTTTCTGGACGTGCAATCAGTATTTTTGTTACTTGAAGTCTTCTCAACCATTTTTTTATCAATATAAACCTTTACCATTCATTAATATATATATATTAAATAAATCACATATTTTTTAGTCTAAAAAAATCAAGAAAACGGTGCGTCTATCTAAATTAAACTCCTGGTACGTTTATCGTATTAACCGCATTGATGCGATTCATATTTTAGCATCGACAATGGAATTTGTTTTTTAAATGATAATGGTACGATATGTTATTATAAATGCACCTCCACTATAGTAGAAACACTGTACGGTGATCTTTGTCAATAGGAGACCCGGTGTGTTATATTAATACGGGAGCACCGATTAACATAAGAGATTATTTTGAAAAATAAACATATAAATGAATGGAAAATAATTTTATCAAACAATACTATTTTTCAATACGAGCCCCGGTGCATTATACTAAAAGATCTCACCAGTGTGTTATATTAAAAAATCGTGAAAGGGCCGACATGGTTTGGGATCTGACTCTACAAGTGTTCCCCTGGGTTAGATTTCAAATGCCTATATATATAGTAATACAAAACTTATAAATCTAAAATGAAAATACCTAATTGTGAATTTTGGCAGTCACATAAACAAGAAGAAGCAACAATTTAAGGTAAGAATGGATATTTTTTTTTGTTTTTTTCCTGAATTTTAGTTAAATCTAAATAAGAATAGTGATTTTAAATGATTTTATTAGTAAAATGCACAGTAAAATTTAATTTTTTTACTATGCATGTATTAAATCTAACAGAAACTATAAAAAAAAAACAATTATTACAATAAAATTTAACATTTTTACTATACTACAAGGTTTTTGTGTGAATTACCAGATTTTCAAATTCAGATTCTCTAAATAGCATTTTTGTTCAAATGTATTTTGTTGCTCCACAATTCTCTCTTGCTCTAGGTATGTCTCTCCTGAAAATCTCTCCCATGAAAATTTTGGCAAAAATAATGAAATAATGAATAGTTTTTACTATTTAAAGAAATTTTTATGAAATTAGATTTCCAAAAATAATTAACCAGCTCCAAAAATAGAAGAAAAGAGATATCAACGCCTTAGAAATAAACCACTTCGAGGGGGAAACCTCCAATACATTACATAAATGAACAATTATTGGATGATACAATTTACAAAACCTTCTTTCTATATATAGTAGTCCATGAGGCCATAATGTAATCCTAGTGGGCCACAATGTAATCCTAGCCGACCTAACAATAATAATTTAAGGGCACAATAATAACAAAATGGGGGTTACAAGGGTACAATAATAACAATAAGGGGGTTACACTAACAATAATAAGGGGCTATACTAGTGATATAGGGACCTAACATGCCCCTCTCCTTCAAAAAAAGTGCTGTCCTCAACACTTGAGTAGCTCCGGGTGCTTCTGTATAAAATTCTCATCCTCCCATGTAGAATCTTCAGTGGGTAAGTTCTTCCACTTGATGAGATACCCTGAAATTGATCGATTACGTAGTTGTCGAGTTCTTTTCCGTGGATCACCAGGTTCCAATATGATTTTTCCTTCTCATCAAGTTTTGGCAATATTGTTTGAACTGGAATATTTTCACCTATAACCTTCTTTAAGCATGAAACATGGAAACTGATGGCACTCGCAAAGAAGCAGAAGCTCCAATTTGTATGCCATAGTACCAATCTTTTGCAACACCTTGTAAGGACCATAGTACTTTGGCGATACTCTATTATCCTCTTAGCTTGCTTGAGGGACATTTGTTTGTATGGTTGTAGCCGTAAAAATACCCAATCTCCTACATCAAAACTTCTCTCGTTGCGATGTTGATATGCCTGTTGTTTCATTCGATTTTGTGCCAAATTCAGGTTATCCTTTAAGAGTTGGAGAACTTCTTGCTAATTCTCGATGTGATCTTCCACTACTTGAACCTTAGAATTTTTCCTTAAGGATGATGTGATGGATGGTGGATGATATCCATAAAGTGCCATAAATGGGGTCATTTTTGCTGCAGTATGGAAGGAAGTGTTATACCACCATTCAACGAGAGGTAACCACTTGACCCATTGTGTTTGTTTATCAGATACAAAACAACGAAGATATCTTTCCAAACATTTATTTACTATCTCAGTTTGACCATCAAATTGAGGATGATAAGATGAGCTATGAGCTAATTGAGTACCCAAACAAGAAAATAACTTTGTCCAAAAATTTCTAGTAAAAATGGGATCTCTGTCGCTCACAATAACCCTTGGGTTTCCATGTAGCTTTTGAATTGTGTCCATAAATGTAGTAGCAACTGTACGTGCTTTAAATGGATGAGATAATGCACAAAAGTGTGCATACTTGGTAAGTCTATCAACTACCACCATGATGACACTCTTTCCTTCGGACTTAGGTAAACCCGTGATAAAATCCATTGAAATCTCCTCCCAACGTTGACTTGGAATGGATAAAGGTTGTAGAAGTCCTGGGGTCTTAATTGTTTCCACTTTATTCTGCTGGCAAACCCAACATTCCGCCACAAACTTTCGAATATCAGATTTAAGGCCATCCCAAAAAAATTCTTTCTTCACCCTGTGGTAAGTTTTTAAAAATCCTGAGTGTCCTCCCAAAGGAGAAGTGTGCAATTCCAGAAGAATATTTTGTTTTAGTTGGGAATTCTTACAAAGATATAAGCGATCTTTGTACCATAAGGAATCATTTTCCCAACTAAATGTATCAGATGTACTAGGATCTTGCTGCAACTTTTGAATGAGTGTCCATACATCTTTGTCCTTCTTCCATTCATCTCTTGCTTCGGTTATCCAATCTGGTTGGATAATAGAAATGGCACAAAGCAATGCTTCCACCTCTTCATTCTTTCTTGAGAGTGCATCTGCAACAACATTAAGCTTTCCTATTTTGTAGATTATTTCAAAGTCATAACCCAACATCTTTGTGACCCATTTTTTCTTCTCTTCTAAATATAGTCTTTGTTCCAAAAAGTGTTTAAGACTATCATGATCAGTTCTTACCTTGAAGTGTCTTCCTATTAGGTAAGTTATCCATTTCTATAGTGCATGTAGTATTGCTAACATTTTCTTCTCATAAATAGGTCTCTGTAAATACTTTCCTTTGATTGGACGACTTTCAAAAGCAATGGGTCTTCCTTCCTGCATTAAAACAACACCAATTCCATTTCCTGAGGCATCACATTCCACAATAAAGGTTTTTGTGAAGTCTGGCGTAGCTAAGACTGGTGCTAGGCACATTGCCTCTTTAAGATGTTCAAAGGCCTTAATTGCTTCAGGAGTCCATGAAAATGCATCTTTCTTCAATAATGTTGTTAGAGGTGCTGCTATTCTCCCATAATTCTTAACAAACTTGCGATAATACCCCGTTAACCCGAGAAATCCTCGCAACTTCTTTATGGTTGTGGGGATTTTCCATTCCTTAATGGCTTTAATTTTGTTAGGGTCTACTTTAACACCCTCGTGAGATACAATATGACTCAGATATTCCACCTCTTGTACTCCAAAGAAACATTTGGATGTTTTTGCGTATAATTGTTTCTCCTGCAATAGTTTGAGCACCCTGTCAACATGATCCTTCCAAGACCTGCTATAGATTAGTATATCATCAAAAAATACTAGCACAAATTTTCTAAGGAAGGGTTTGAAAATGAAATTCATCAACCCTTGAAATGTAGAAGGTGCATTGGTAAGGCCAAAAGGCATGACCAAAAATTTAGAATGACCCTCATGAGTTCGAAATGTTGTTTTTGGAATATCTTCAGTCTTCATTCTAATTTGATGATATCCTGAACGAAGATCCAACTTGGTAAAATAAATTGCCCCATGTAATTCATCTAATAATTCATCAATCACAGGAATGGGAAATTTATCTTTAATTGTGAGCTTATTGAGCTCCCTATAATCTAGACACATTCGCCATGATCCATCCTTCTTGTGTACCAATACTACAGGAGCAGAGAAAGAACTTTGACTAGGTTGAATTATACCCGCCTCTAACATTTCTGCAATCATACGTTCAATTTCGCTCTTTTGGAAGTAAGGATATCTATAAGGCTCGATGTTTGGAGGAACACTTCCTGGAATCAAATGAATAGCATGATCATGATCACGAATAGGTGGGAGTCCTTTGGGAGTTTCAAACACCTTGGAATGATTGTCCAAGAGTTGTTGGAGATCTGCAGAAATAGATGATTTTAATGTTGGAACTTCTAGTGAGCATAATTGTGCAATTACGCCTCGTTGTTCTTTCTTTAGAAGCTTTGTCATGACATTAGAGCTTATTATCCTTCCTGGCTTCCCCGCAATACCTCGTAATTCGACTTCCTTTCCTTCTAAAAAAAATTTCAAGAAAAGTTCTTGAAAATTAAAAGCTACCGTCCCCAAAGATTGTAACCATTGTACTCCTAGTACAACATCAGCACCTCCCATAGGAATGGCAAGCATTGGACTAGTCAATACATATTCCCCCATGGTTAGCTTGATATTATGGCATTTTCCACAGCAATTTATAGTTCCTCCATTTGCAACCATCACTTGACATTCTGGTGCTGGGTATAGGAAACAATTTAATTCCTTGGCTACCTTATAATGAATAAAATTATGGGTCCTACCTGAATCAATCAACACTATTACCCTTTTCTTCTTTATATGTCCTTCTATCTTGAGAGTTTGAGGAGTGGTAATTCCTGCCAGTGCATTACACGATATGGTCGGATTCATTTCTTCCTCTTCTAGGGGTGGTTCCGGGTGTATATCCTCTTCTTGTTCATTTTCTTCTTCTTCTTCACAATCTATGTAAAATAATTTCTTCTCAGCACACTTATGACCTTTAGTGTATTTTCTATCACAACTGTAGCAAAGCCCTTTTGCTCTTTTTTCTTCCAATTGTTGTGGTGTCAACCTTGTGGGTTGTGGAAATCTAGGCGTAGAAACACTTCCTTCTTTATAGAATTGAGTGGTAGGCTTCCTTGTCGCCATAATTTTACATTCAACTTTTCTTGCCAACCTGAATGCCTTCTCCAATGAATCCGGTTCCAAAACGTGAACTTCATGTTGGATGTTATCCTTTAAAGTGCCTATGAAGAGATCGATCCTGTGTTCCTCTGGAATATCAGTTACCCTTATATTCAATTTTTGGAAGTCCCCAATGTGCTGCCCCACTAAACCCTTTTGTTTGAGATTTATCAATTGGCTAAAGAAGGTGTTGCTCTTTGTATCCTCATAATGTGCTATCATTTCCTCCGTAAAAATTGACCAAGTGACAATTTTTTTACGGGAGCAAAGCCATCGATACTATACAAATGTATTTTTTTCTAAATGTAAAGTTGCAATGCGTACCTTTTGTGTGTTTTGCACATTATGGAGATCAAAATATTGCTCCATCTGTAGTATCCATGTTACAGGATCCTTTCGATCAAACTTCCTCATATCCATTTTTGGAATATGGTGGTTTTCCCGCCAACATTAGAGTTTATGAAATCACGATTAACATTTATTTTGTTCTCATCATGAGGTTCTTCTACTATCTTTTCACCATTAGGAAACATTTCTTGTATCAACTTTGTCAAACCTTCGATGTCTGCTTTTAGATCATTCTTCATTTTTTCCATGTTGTCTTTCATGTCATCCATCTTAGCTTCCATGCCATCCATCTTAGATTCCATGCCTTTCTTCAAACCGTCCATCTTCACTTCCACGCCTTTCTTCAAAACTTTCATTTCATTTTTTGTTGCTCTTTGCGAGAGTGAAATTTGTTGCACTTGCTCTTGTAATTTTGATAGATCATGTTGCAATTCTTCATCTTCATGAGTCATAGTAGAGCCTTCTGAAGGCTTAACAGGTGTTGAATTATTTTTATGGGGCATATTTTAGAACCCAATACTGATATTTATTCTATAATATGCCCTTCGAATCAATTCAAATTGATTCTTCAAACAAGACTTATGCAATTCGGAAAAAAAAAATACACACATTTTTCTTACTTTTGAGGAGCTCGATATTGAAATTGGATTATCTCTATTACTGCAGCACTTCAATATTTGAATTTTGGTACCAACGTATCCCTCTAAATTATCTTTTGAATGCCACAGGTCTGACCTGATGTTGATTCTCCAAGACAAAGTTGTGTCCAATCTCCCACAATGACCTAATTATGGACTAGTTCAGTAGAGCAAACTTGTAAAACTTTCCACATGTCACTGTTTCGTCCTTCAGCTCTGAAATTGATAGCTAAGAAACTGCAGTCCGTGTACTTAAGACCAATTTTTACAGCATTCCAATCCAATGCTCAGAGAGAGAGAGTTATGAAGATTTTCCCACAATCACCTCTTTGAGATGAAATTCAGGAGCCTGAAAAAGAACTACCTTCCATAGATCATATCTCCGAAAATATTACGAACCAAGCTCTGAAATTTTTTGAAGATTTTCCTTAGGATTTAGGCTTCCCACCCTAAAAATTTCAGCTTCTGAAACTTCGTAGAAAAAGAGTTATAGCGCAAATGCCACAATGACCTGTTTAGGAGCTTGAAAAAAGACCTAACTTCCACAGATCATATCTCCCAAATTGTTGCGAACCAAGCTCTGAAATTTTTTGATGATGTTCCTCAAGATTTCGGCTTCGCACCCTAAAAATTTCAGCTTCTGAAACTTCGTAGAAAAAAAAATTATAGCGAAAATTACACGATGACCTGTTTGGAGCAGCGAAACCCTAGAATCCAAAGCTCTGATACCAAATGTTGTGTAACCAGCTCCAAAAATAGAAGAAAAGAGATATCAACGCCTTAGAAATAAGCCACTTTGAGGGGGCAACCTCCAATACATTACATAAATGAAAAATTCTTGGATGATACAATTTACAAAATCTCCTTTCTATATATAGGAGTCCATGAGGCCATAATTTAATCCTAGTGGGCCACAATGTAATCCTAGCCGACCTAACAATAATAATTTAAGGGCACAATAATAACAAAATGGGGGTTACAAGGGTACAATAATAACAGTAAGGGGGTTACACTAATAACAATAAGGGACTATACTAGTAATATAAGGACCTAACATTTTTTTTTTCACTTCAAAAAAATAAAGTCGCATTTTTTTCCTGATATTCGATGTGTTTGTTAACTAACCACACTAGTGCATCAGTTAATACAACTGTAGCGATGTGTTTAACAGTACATTAGCACCGATAAAAATATCTCCTTTTTAATGCACTAAAATTACTTTTAGGTATGTACACTAAAATTTATTGTTGATTTTGCTCAAATGTAGGGAGAAAATCTCATAATTATATCAAATGGACAATTCTTCAAAATCGAGCTAGTTCCATAATATTTCTCAAAGTCCATCGCAGAGTTATCCTTAACCATCTCCAGACGTAATTGCGTTAGATTTTATATTAATTTTCATTAGCTAATTCAATTTATTTATTTTATCCATGTAAATATGAATAAAATTAATGTATACAAATTTGCAGGTTCATGTAGATTCATAATGAAGTTCAGTGCAAAAAATATTCAAATAGTTCCAAAACGTCAGAAGCTTTTATCAGGAGCAGCATACCGCAAGCCGCGGTTGGTAGATGAAAATGGACAGTCGCTTCACCCTGCCAATTGTAACATGCCATCTTCTAGCCACAGTCCTAAGACAATGATTTTAATAATTGTTTGGTATAATGTAATTATTTCAACGTCAAACCAATTAATCATGCATTGGCGTGCTTACTCATTGATATCATCGATATTGTACTAATCATGTTCAAATATAGTTTTTGAAATTATTAGGATTCTAGTGATGATGAGCGACCTACCTACCATCTTTTGTTGCACCCCATGACAATTTCAAATCGAGAGAAGGATGAATTAAGAAAAAAAATTGGAGAGGAAAGATACCTAGAAATGGTTGAATAAACCACCTATTCGATTCCCACTATGTCCAGATTCACCAATTAGGAATGCCTACAACAATAGTAGTTCTTCACAAGCTGGCAATGGAGGTAATCAAATATAGGTTGGTATGGATGATTACTTAAGGGATATGACTTCCATGGAGACAATCTTGTTAGATGCATTCCAGAATGATGATCAACTAGGGGATGATGCTCATATCACTGATACCTTGTTTGAAAGCCTTAAATATGCTTCCTCCACTGCTCTCTTTGGACCCAGTGGTCATTCAAAGTCTACCCAGTTGGGGACAATGATGTTATGTACAACTTGAAAGAAAATTTTGGCTTGTTTAATGCATGCTCCAAAATTTTGAGGTAATTGACCATCAAGTCCCTTATATTTTAAGGAATCTTGTCACACAATTAACGTTACAAATGGTCAATTTTATGAAAACTAATAATTATTGGCATTGTACATTTAATATTGTCCAGCAACTACATGTTATTCAAAGATAACGTTCTTCTGAGTGATAATGTCTTTCTTAATAGATGCAAAGAGGCAAAGCAATTGTTGAAAATGTTGGGTGTTGAGTAAAAAGAGATATGTTTAAAATGTGGGCATGAAAGGTACGATAAATAAAAAAATAAGGGTAAATCACGTGGTCCTCATCTTAATATATTGAGGAACATGCCTATAATCCCAAGGATTCAAAGGCTCTTTCATTGCAAAGAATTAGCTATGTTGCAGGGGTGACATGCCTCACACAGAAGTGAGTTGGGAGTTATGATAATCCCAATAGATTCAGTAGTCATGAAGCATATTAAGGATACATGGCCCAAAAAATTCAAGGATGAAGTACGAAGTCTAGGACTCAGCATAGCCATGGATGGCGTCAAACCATATTCCCTCCAGAACACCAACTATTATGTTTGGCCTGTAGTAGTGATCAATAACAATACCCCCCTATGTTTTTCATTGAAGAATGAACATCTTATGTTGGCAATCCCTAGTAGAAGACAAGTGAAGAATATGGATGTCTACTTACAACCACTGGTAGATGAATTGAAGGAATAATGGGATGGGATAAATGTATACGATGTATCAAGACCCATCACAGCAGAGAGGAGTTTTACGTTGTATGGCATATGTGCTTACACCACACATGATTATCCAGGCTTAGGATTTTGCTCTCGTAAATTACATGTTTATTGATTTTTTTATATACGTAACAATATTATTTCACATATTAATTTAATTCATTGTAATTGTTCTGATCTTCATGATATTATTTAATGTGCCATGCATATTGTAATTTAATTCATTATAATGTTATGATCTACATGATCATTCAGTGGGGGTGGAGGCATGTTCCCAACGAACGTGCAAATATCTATGAAATATATAGTACACAGCAATAATTAGAAAATTTCATTAAAAAAATTAATAAAACAAGTTAAATAACGTATTAGATTAAATTTTCTTCTAATTAATTAAGACAATATAATGAAACTATATTAATTTAAAGAAAACACTAATATTACCTATATCATTTGGTGTGCCATCTTGTGTGAAGAGGATGTTGGGACACCCTCGCCAATCCAACCCCATGTAAGGACACGACACCATCATGAACATGTGGTCAACCTCACTAGCTACTAGCTCCAGTTCATCACTAGAAATCTTGTCTGGATACTCCGACTGGCCCCTCTTGGGAATCTTCTCGCCCCACATGTGCATCCATACCTCTATCATTGGCCTACGAGGCTGAATTACAAAAGTAGGCCTCGTCTTCGGAAACCTCTCAAAAAATAAACAAAACAACTCTGAAGAAAAAGGGAAGGTAAATCTCCCATGTGCCTGAGAATGGCATCTATCTAAGGCTATACAAAATTTCTGCAAAATAATGGTAGACCATCTAACAAATCATGGCCTCTAGAATAGATAATAAACATAAAATAAAAGAGGGAAAATAATGTGTTTCATGTCACTGGAATTATTTGCAATGTTGGTCAGTAGACGTGAGAGGCACCTAACCTCCTCTGGACCAAAAGAACCAATCCGTAGCTGTCCATCAACCACTTGAAAAATCTGCTGGAGAAAATATTTCATCCCTAATGTATCTTTGAGAGTACACCAACTAACTCTTTGTTGCATAGCCGAAGGGGACATCAGGAAATTGGGTAGAATCCTCCCCTCTCCTAGATAGGCCATTGATAAAATACATTTCCTCCTCAGTGGGTTGGTAACACTAGTCAAGACCGACATGGAAAGCCTGTCGGTGGGAATCCCATCTATAGATCAATTGTACCAATAAGCTGTTATGCCCCTTCAGGGCTGTATTCTCCTCATATAAATTAAGGAGGCCTACATCCCTTAAGAGAAACTGGGTAGGTGGCGTAATAGGGAAAGGGTATAAAAGTATCTCCCTCTCCATTTCCTCCCACTATTGTATCATGTTATAATGGTCATCCCCCTGATTCTGTTTTTTTCTCTTTTTTCTCCGTTGACATTGTTAGACTCCTATACCAATAGGTGTCATTTTTCATGATTGACTTATTGAACTATGCAATATGTTCAAACCTTTTTCTTGTGCAAAGGTGTTCCATATTCTTAAAAAATCAAAAAATTTAAAAAATGTAAATAGGGTATACCCTAAAAGAAAATCAAAGGGTGAAAAGAATAAAATGGTCAAAAAAGTGAAAGAAATGAACCCCAAACAAAAATAGACCACGAAAGTGTGCAAGTCTAAATGCCACTACTATTTCATTTTCTGTAATAAGCAATTGTGTGTAGCTTGTTAAATTTCTGCCACAATTTATGAAGAATCAAACTTTTTAAACTTGACTCATTCATTTTTCGATTTCATGTTGTAGAATAGAGAATAAATATCTGACCAAACAGTTTAATCTTGGCAGATAAGTAGATAGGTAGAGTTAATAAAAGGTGCTCAACAGTTTAATCTGAGCCCTTGGATGTAATAAGTGTATATTTAGATAGGTTTGCCATGTAAAAAAAAAGAAGATTGAAAAGGGTTTGCCACTCTAAGTGCACCCTAATAAAGAAGAGAAAATGGTAGGGTAAGTAAGTAGGGTAGGTAGATGTTGTTGCAGAATTACATGTGATGAATGATGGTTCTAAATGTTTTCAATTTTTACTTTCATCACAAAGTACAAAGGCAGATACTACATTGGAAAAATTTCACAGGAGAGCAGAGTCAAGATTATTAACTTCCCCTTCATTTTTCCTTAAAGATTTTACTAATTTCCCCTAAGTGCTAAGGATTTTGAAGATTAGAGGGGCTCAAGGCATTTCCTTGACTTTTGGAGGGACTGGACCCTCGGCCCAATAATTGAAAAAGACCTAAGTACTTGAAGTTATCCATTATCACATTCATTCACCTCTCAAAATCTTTTCTAAGTAAAATCCCATTTTACTTAGGAAAATCCTTCAATTTTTCATAAAAAACCCTCAAAATCACTTTTTATTCTAAGTCTAAGTGATGAAAGTATAACAATAATATTTACTTTTGAATTCTCACTTTCTTGGTTATAATTAAGTATTTTGAGTTTACATTGTCCCTTGTCATATTAACTCTAATTTATCTATTAAATCCCTATGAAAATCACCTTTTCCTATTATATATAAATCCTTTTCATATAATATTCCCAAAACCCATGTATTATAACTATTTTAGCCACAAGTGTTTTATTCCCACTTATTCAAGATAAAAACCCACGATATACCCCCTTTTGGCTAAAATATAACATTAAATTTATTCCCGCCCCCTATGGTAATAAATCACATTGATTTAATCACCATATATTAAAAATATACGAAAAAGGTTTAAATATATGTATATATGTTTAAAACAGAGAAATAAACCCAAAGTTTAATTAAAACTAAACTTTGAAATAAATCATCCCTGCGCATTTAACATTTCCCGACCATTTTCCATATGGGATTAATTAATCCTTAAGATTAATTAATAACCAAACCCTCCAATCAAACGCCTCCCGAAATGATTAATTCATATTAAATCATGTTAGTTCCGCCCATTAAATATCCATCAACTCCATATCCCGTCAACCGTTGGATCGATCCGCCCAAGATCAACGGCTCACATTGATTCCGCTGGCCATCCCCCATCCGATAGTTAACGTACGAAATGAAAAGTGGTTTTCAAATAGTGTATGCTACGTGTCAAGCGTTGTATCGCTTCACTGCCCATCTGCCCGAAACTGCCTTCGCTCATAAGTGGTGTGGAAAAACCACTTACCATTCCCCCCCCTGTGACTCACCTCCCGTACAGAATGACGTCAGTCATTAAAATAATAAAAATTCCCCCCCGTTTGACTTTGCCAATAAAACAAAAAATTCGTGTCTTTTTTCATTATTCTGCACGAACTGAACGAATACACCCTCCACGCAGAAAATTTGAATTTCAAAATCCTGAAGTCTGCCAACCTATATCCTGTCAAAGCAAATTACAGTTGAGCCTCTCAGAAGCTTATCTGCACTCACCTGCGTCTGTTCGAAACACTCTTTTCTCCAAAAATAGGTATTTACCCTAAAATCACACTGAACTCTGTAAGAAACTCGGTTTTCCTCTTCTTTTACTGAAACAGAGTTAAAAATTTAATTGCAAGTTCATTCCTTAGTCCTGAAGAACTGTAATTGGTTTCCCAGCCTGCAACTGTACCTATCTTTCCAGTCAAAACCTGTAATTTTTCTCAATCTTTCACCATAATCCGAATTTCCATTCCTGAATCCACAAGAGCCAAGAATGGAAGTTCCTGTGGCTTTAAACGTCGCCCCATTGAACGCCCCTCACAGAGACTTGGATTATTTATCATCAGTCGACAGGGATTTCCAAATCAAAGACTTGAGTTTTACTGAAAGCCCTCTTCGAATTTTTTGTCGCTGCAGAGACAATTATTTGAATGGCTTGGATACAATTGGGTTATGGGAATCTAATCTTCCCCGATACCTCTTTCCCTCTGTTCATATTTTCCCTGAAATAATCCATATTTTCCATGCCAATTATGATCCTAACCAGAGAGCAGTCTTATCCCCAAACCAAGACGTCCTTTTCCCAATTACGACTCAGTAAATCAATGAGATGCTTCATTTTCAACCTGATCAATCCCTCACTCCCCTGTCCCTGGGAGACCTTCTTGAGAAATCTAAAAAACTATCCCATGAAGAACTAAGCCACATCTGTCAGACCTTTATGTTGCCTGATCATCAGCCTAAAGGCCCTCCCCCTTATGTACATGCTTTTTTCACTGAGGAGGGTATAATTGTTTTGGATATGATATCTTTTATAATGGGCTTTAATACCAGTCAATTTGTTGACCATTTAGTTCTAGTATTATTGTCTATTTTTACCCCTGGACAGCCTCCTGCTGTCAGGTATGACTTTGCATCTTACATAGCAGACAAAATCCATGATCAATTCATGAGATTATAAAATGAGAAAGTCTTCAAATATTCCTCTGTCATCTATCACCTCATGCTATATTATCAGTCTGAAAATTTCCCTTTCTATACCAAAAAGCTTGATGCCCAGGGGAATCCTAGATCTGTTATCTTTTGGTCAGCCATCACCCATAGTTCTCAAGATTCTCCCTATTCCTATAAAGAGTTTATTGATTTGTTTGTACAACCAGCAACCACTTTGTTAACTGGAATTTATCCTCCCAGAATCAGTAATGAAATCAAGAAAAATCTACAGCTATCAAAACAATACAAGATTGGTGATTGGTACTTGTACCAAAATCACACAGAAGTCAGGATATATGGATGTGAATTATGTCCTTTTAAATTTCCAAAATATGTCCCCATGAGACTCTTTGCATTAGATTACTTCAGGCAAATGAACAACTCTGATATAATTCATTTTTGTAATGCAAAGAAGAAGGCTCAACTCTGGATCAAAAGTCAATTAGGTCCGTTTATCTGTAACTCTAGGGATGGAGGGGAGGAAGCTGAAAAGATATTACAAGACTGTTTCAGATTACAGAAGAGTTTCTATTGGGCACCTTATGACCCATTCAACTTCATTTGTGATAAAAGAATGAAAAATAAATCAGCATCATACATCCATCAGATAATTCCAGAGATTGAAAAATATGCTAACACAGATGAATGGATAGAAGGCACATTGATAGAGCATGATATTGAGCAGGTCAATATAAGAAATGTTATGAAATATCTTGAGAATATGCTTGACCTAGACTCTTTTGTACAGGTACCAAGATCAGAAGTTGGCCCTTCCTCAACTGGGATTATTCAGCAGGAGTTACAAGAGAACATTGCAGTAGAATCAAAAGGAAAAGAAAAAGAACCGGACATACAAATAGTTGAAAAATTCACAATGACAGAGTTACCAGAAACATCTAAAGAAAAAAGTCAAGTACAAATCACTCTAGTTCAGATCAATGAGGCAGAAATTGCCAATCTTCAAACTCCTCTTAATATGGAAAAAAGGAAAAAGAGAGAAGTTGAAACATCCACCCCTGGTGATAGATCTACAGAGCAGCATGATACTAAAAGGAAGAGATTGAATCCTCTTCCAGAAGTTGAATCATTTCAAGAAATTTCTAACAATCAAGGACAAGGACAATCAAGCAGTCAACCAACAGATACAGTCAGCGGGGCATCTACTACCTCTCAAAGGGAAAAGCTACCGAAGCAACAGAGTATGGAAATATCTTCTTTGAAAACACCAGCCAAAGATACAGGAGATATAAAGAAGACATTCATCAATATTAAGGCCAGGAATGATCCACTGAAAATGCAAGTATATAATCGATATCTGAAAATGGCTCAAAAGAATCAAGAAATATTGATGTCAGCTTTTGACATCCAATAGGGCAAAATGTTAATGAGCCATTTCAAACCCAAGGTGAAACAACCCCAAACATCCGCTAATTATATTAGGACAAACTTTGAAGTCCTAGCAAAGGATATCCATCCTTTAGACCAGATTGAGTTGCATAAGCAGACTGGGGAAATGATCTACTCTACTTTGACTGATAAAGCCATGGCAGCTCACAAGTTACAAGACTCTTTGGAGAACACCAGTACACAATTGTAGATTGAAAAGGCTTCTTCTAAAGCCAAAGATAACAGAATAAAAACATTGGAATAAATAATAATTGGTTTGGGACACAATCCAAAGGATGTCAAAGGCATAGAAGCATTAATAAAAATGAAGGATGATGACATTGCTGCTTTGAGAAAGTAGTTGAAATTGCCAGCCTCCAGACATCCTCAAACTGAAGAAATAATAAAGAAAAATTCTGAAGAAGAAATGATGGAGTTTCTATTAAAAATGAATGAGAAATTGGGTGAAATAGAAAAAGAACTGGAGCAAGCATTGAAAGGAAAGCAATCTGCTCTTCCAACATCTGCAACAGAGGCAATTACATGTACAGGTACACAGCAAACAGGTCAGCCAGTAGAGTCATCACAGGTAGACACTTCAAATTTGAGTTCAGAACAATTAGTAAAACAAATATTTGACTTGAAACTTCAAGTAACTGAACTTCAGCACACAAAGTTACAACTTGTCAATTTAGAACAGAAATATGATCTTTAAAAAATGAGTGTTGCTGACAAATCAAGAGAAATCAAGAGATTAGAAAAATTGGTTAAAGCATTAGAAAAGGATCTCACATTGGAGAAGCCTTTGAGAGAAATAAATGAAATTCTTTGGGATAATATTATCCAGTCAATAAAAGACACATGGTCTTCAATTCAGATAATGTACGAGCAGAATGATTTGGTCAGAGCAGCTCTGGATGAAGTTGAAAGCACACGAGCAAAATTAGGAAATAGGCCTGAGGAAGCCAATCGGCTTATACAATTTCTGAACACTCAAACCAGACAGCAACTTGCAGATTTAGGTATTCAAGACAGAACTGCAACAATCGTGGAGATAAAAAGAGTTTTTACTAAGAGAACTCTTATGCAGAATTTAGAAAGAAGATGCTTTGACCTGCAAACTGAAATCCTTGATTTCAGAAAAAGGTTTGATGTTTTATTGAATAAAGGGTTGCCTAGCCCTATTATGTCAGAAGATAAAATAATGGACCTGGAAACTTATGTTAGGAAATTGGACATACATGCTCGCAATCTTGCCAATTCCTCAGCCAGTTCATCACAAGAAACATTACATACAGGAAGGAATCTTTATGACAGACTAGAGAATTTGTTTTATCTAGAACATGAAGTAAAGCATTTGTTTCCTAACCAACCTAATTTCTTCAAATATACCGAGGTTGATGAAACATTGAGGAAGCTTCAACGGACAAAAATAGCAGAAGATAAATGGTGGGAAGACTTGTTGGAAATTTTGTAAAAATTATCCTTATTTGAAATTTTGCCTATTTACCACAGTATAAGGGATAAAGGACAAAACAAAGGTCAAAGAGTATCAGTTCAGTTGAAAGTGTATCAGTAAAATCAAAGAGTATCAATGAAGCAAGTCAGTTGGAATAAAATTACTGAAGAGGACAACGAAAAGCTAAAATATAGGTCCAACCTCCAGCACACTCTCAAAAGGAGGGAAAAACACAACATCGATTACTTCTTGTCTTATCCATGAGACCATATGTCTCTATTTTTATTGCAACTTATCTATGAGTCATACAAGATTATATCTCATTTTGTTAAGAGATATTTTGTATCATTTTTTGTATAAATAAGCCCTCAATTGACTTATTGAGGGTGGATTCTTCTACTTTGCTGTAACATTGATTTTTTGGAATAAAGTGCTTTGGAGAAATTTCTTTATGGCTTGCTGGATGACTAATTGAAGCTCAAGACTTTTTGCAGGATTCATGTGTCTAACTACAGATCAATAAGTCTTCTCTATCTCCTGTTTTAAAAGTTTTATATCTGTTTATAATATCATTGCGTCCCATTTCTGAATAATTGACAAAAAAGAATAAATCAGAACTTGCTTAAGTGTACTCTGATTTCAATTGTGATTATTCTAAATGTTTTCTTCTAAACTGGTTATAAACAATGAATTCTTAATTGCTCTTGTTTCGCTGGTTTAAATATTTTGATTACTATAGTAAAGAATTCTTAACTGCTCTTTATTTTTAATCATTCACTTTCTTTCTTTGAACATGTTGAAATATTCTCAATTTCCTTTCATCCCTTCAAAATCTATTCCATTCACTTTAAAATCTAAAATTGTTCTCTGTTTGGCTATCTTGCCCTGCAAAGCCATCTTTGGTGTAAAAACTTAATCCAGTAAATCCATCCTTTCGAATCCATAGCCCAATGGCCTGAAATACTCAATCATGCCCTTAGTTGGCGGATTCCACCATTTAAATTCAAACAAAACTCTTGGACTTATAACTAGCCTAATATTTTCTAAGAACAAAGATAAATTTTAAAGAGAGAGCCCTCTCTGGATACATATTGGCTAGATTCTGTATCTGAAGGTTGGTTTGTGGTTACCTCGGATTTACTTTCCTTTTCCACAACTTCAAGGAAAATCTGAGTGATAACATAGTGGCGACTCCACTGGGGAACTGAATATCTTTATTGTCAATATTGTTTGCTTATAAGCTACAGACAGAGCCTGAAGATCAGCCAGGTAGCCTTTGAACTTCTTTTGCTCTGCAATTGCATAGTAAATAAATGTTGCTTCAGTCTATCTCTAGTTTAGCTTAAATAACTGAACTTTAGTTCCAAACATTCAATCAGACTCTCTAGTTCAATAAATCTTTGAGAAAAATTTAATCCAAAATCTTAAATTTCTTAAAGAGTTTGTTGAAGTTGTACTTTCATTTTATTTAAAACAAAAATTAAAAAAAAAGAAACATTACTAGGAAAACTGGCTTCAGAAAGAACTCGTTATACCAGGTCAAATCCTGATCCAAACCCACCTCCGGTATTCGATAATCCAAATCTGATTCCTAGGATTCTTAGAAGACAAGAAAGTCAAGAAAGCTCTGAAAGAGGAAGTCAAGAAAGTTCTGGAAGTTCCAGACCTCTTTCTAGATCATCATCTTGTCCTGTAAAGTGGATTTATTTTGATGAAATACCTTTTGATGAGCGATTTGAAACATCTTTATTTGTGAATTTTTCTGAAACTGAATTATCCAGACTGGTTCTGGACCCTTTGTTTTTTGAAGATTTAGAATTGAGATTTGTTTCATTACATCTTGACAGACATTTACAAAATTCCATTCAATCTTAACATGCCTTCGAAGAAACTTCAAAAAATTCTATAATTACTACAGTTTCCCCAAGTTTAGCTGCTTTTCCCCAAACTTCTCAAACACAAGTCACTACTTCTACTCCTCCACCCACTCCTTCCAGACCATCATCACCTGTTATTCCATTACACCTTCCAATGGCCAATAGATATGCTCCGTTAAGGTTGCCAGGCAACCCCGCTGCTTTGCCTCCAGACTATCAGAGTAAGATCACCCCTTTTGATGGTTCAGGTACTTATACTGCTCAACAACACACCAAAAGGATGACTGATTACTTTGAATTTTATGAAATTGACGCTGATGATGTTCGAATGAGAATTTTTGTCCAGAGTCTTACTGGGGAAGTCAGGACATGGTTCAGGGCTCTTGCTCCGAACAATATTGCTGACTTACCAGCCCTCTATAGGTCATTTTTGAATAGATGGGAGAAGAAGAAAGACCCTGTTCAGATCCTATCTGACTTTGGAAAATTGAAAAGAGGACCTAATGAAGCAGTGCAAGATTATATCATCAGATTTAATGAAGCCTATAACGCTGTCCCTCAAAACCTTAGGCCCCCTCCGGATTCAGTACTGGTTAAACTCCCTGATGGATTTGACTCTGAAATAACATATTAACTTAGGGAAAGAGCTCCCTAAACCCTAGAAGAGATGCAGAGCATAGTGGTTAGTGTTGAAGCTAACCTCATAGAAAAACGAGCCAAAGCTAGAGCCAAAAGAAGGATGCCTATAAACGAAGAGCCTTCAGCTTTTGAAAGAAAGCTGGATGCAATTATTAAAGGTATGGAAAGACTGGGAGATAGAGTAGAGACAATTGAAAGAAAGTCTTTTGGTGATAATCAAAATGTTGTTAGGAACCCAAACTTCAGAAGAAATCAGAACCAAAATACTGGGAAAAATGTTCCTGACCAAAACATCAGGCCACCATTCCAAGAAAATTTTGTTGAAGGTTCATCTTCTGAGGAACCTACAGAGGATGTTGAAATAAATAACGTGACTGAGAATAAAAATGAACCAGAAGTTTTCCTATCTCAAGAAGATCAAGAAAATCATATTCTTGAAACCTTTCAAACTCATTCAGGAGAAACTTTTGATTTCAAAGAAGGATATGACTCAGCAATTTATGAAGTTCATAAACAATACAACTTGAGAAGCAGACGGATTGATGTACCAGAGAATAGCAAACAGAAAGCTGTGAAACAAAACATCAAAGGAAAAACTAACACTTCTCCTGTACAAATTCTGTCTAGAACAAGTCCTAACCCCGCAAATCCAATAATTGAAGATGTGTCTGATAACCAACCAAATAATGAACAACTTTCTAATACTTCTCCTCCTGCAGGAAACGTAGAAGAACTAGCAGAAGTTAATTAAGAAACACCTTCAACTCATAATCCCACCCATGAAAAAGATAAAAACACTGAAGACTAAAAAAATAGAGAAAACCTAACTGTTCAAAACACTAGAGCTCAAACAGAAAAACCTTTCAATCTGGAGGCTGAAATAGGAAAACTAAAGATAGTTGTTCCGTTGGCAGAATTGGCTAAACATGATGTCTATAGAATCCAAATCAGCAGATCCCTTAACATTACTGGAATGGACAATTCAGTAAATGTTTTTGATGATCAACCCAAACTCCTTTTTGGCCCTAAGGTAAATGGAAAACCAGAAAGTGGAGGAACTCCTCCATTTTATGTGAGTTTGAATGTTCATGACAAAATACTTCATAACGCCATGCTTGATTCTGGAGCGTCCCACAATTTGATGCCCAAAGCTGTGATGGAAAGATTAAATCTAGACATTACCAGACCATATAAAGATCTTTTTTCCTTTTATTCAAGTCAGGTAAGATGTTTAGGTTTGATTAAAGATCTGTGTGTTACTTTGGTGCAATACCCTGCGAAATCTGTTCTGATGGATATAGTAGTAGCCGATATTCCTCCCAAATATGGTATGTTGTTGTCCAGATCATGGGGTGCCAAACTTGGAGGATCTATTCAACTAGATATGTCATATGCTACTATTTCAGTATTTGGTCAGCTTAAAAGACTATACAGAGAGACCTTGATGAAATATTTAGTCAGTAGCCATGAGAAGCCTGAAAACTTCCCTGTCTATTCAGTACATTCTGATATGGACTCTTTCATCCTTTATAATGTTGAATCTGGCCTTCCTACTGAACTAGAAGCACTAGAAACAAAGACTGCAAATAAATCTACTGTTCAAATCGAATAAATTTATGAAAACAAAGAAGCATCAGACATTTGAGAGACACCAAAAAAAACTGAAAAACCAGCTCTTCCTGTTAAGAAACATGTTTAAACAGTTGATGAAGATTATGAACATGAAATTTTGTGGCATTTAGAATTTGATGGTTCAGTAAATAAGTTAGGAGCAGGAGTTGGAATTTAGATACATAACGTTGAAAATGATCATGCCGAAGGCCATGCTTATAGGTTGAACTTTAGATGCACTAATAATATGGCAGAGTATGAAGCTCTTTTGCTAGGGCTTAAATATGTCAAAAAGTTAAGAGCAATTAGAGTATCAATCATAGGGGACTCTGAGTTAATTATCCAACAGATCAATGGTGAATGTTCAACAAAAGATCCCAGATTGAAACAATACAGAGAAAAAATTGTGGAAATTCTCAACACTTTTCTACAAGCTCAACTTGCCAAAATTCCTAGAAAACAAAATTTGCATGCTCACAGTCTTGCAATGTTCGCTAGCACCTGTAAATTACCTTTTGGAACTAATCATCATTTCACAGCTGAGATTAGACATAGACCTGCTATACCGGACAATCTCATGAATTGGCAAGTGTTTGTAAATAATAATCAGATCAATAATTTTTTGACCTTAGAAAATGAATTCTCTAACAGTAGTATAGATGAAGACACAACAATCAATGAATCTAATCAACTAGATGAACAAGAAATGAATATTTCAGAAGAGACTGCAATTCACATGCTTCACCCAACCAAATTCACTAAAAAAGATATGCAGGATTTGAAACAAATGGAATTCGATGAGATTATAGAAGATGAATCTGAAATTATTAATATGAAAGATAATCATCTACCCAAAGGATTAACTCCTTTGGAAGATCTTTCTGACTCAAATGACATTCCACTAAAACCCAAAATGGAACCTTTAAAAGCTGATATTGAAGAAGTCAATTTGGGAACTGAAGGAAATCCCAAGATGGTTAAACTATCTAAATCTCTGCCAGAAGATCAAAAGGTTAAATATGTTGAACTTTTAAAATAATTCCAGGATGTTTTTGCCTGGAGTTATGAAGATCTGAAGTCATACGATACATCAATCATTCAACATACAATACCTTTAAAACCAGATCAGAAACCATTCAAACAGAAACTTAGAAGGATCAACCCTGTATTATTACCTTCAATTGAAAAAAAAATTAAAAGAATGTATGAAGTAGGAATCGTTGCTCCTATTAGGTTTTCTGAATGGGTTTCTAATTTAGTGCCAACAAGGAAAAAGACTGGAGAGATTAGACTGTGTGTTGACTTGAGAAATTTGAACAAAGTTTCTTTAAAAGATAACTATCCTTTGCCTAAAATGGACCATATCTTACAAAGGGTAGTAGGATCTTCAAGGATTTCTCTTCTGAATAGATTTTCAGGGTATAACCAGATTTTGGTTCATCCTGATGATCAAGACAAAACATCATTTACAACACCATGGGGTACTTTTAAATATGTTAAGATGCCATTTGGTCTAAAAAACGCAGGAGAAACCTTCCAAAGAGAAATGGACATTGCCTTTGCCAAAGAAATTCATGATTTTCTATTCATTTATCTGGATGATTTAATTATTTTTTCCAAAATAGATCAGCAACATTTAGATCATCTAAGACAAGTATTTATAAAATGCATAAAGTATGGTATTTATTTAAATCCTAAAAAATCATTGTTTGGTCTTGAAGAAGGGAAACTCCTAGGTCACATTATTTCTAAAGATGGCATTAGAATTGATCCTGAAATAATACAAGTCATATTGCAGATACCTCATCCCAGGAATATTAAAGAACTTCAAGCTTTCATAGGAAAGATCAATTTTTTGAGAAGATTCATTTCTAGTTTAGCTGAATTACTTATATTGCTTACTAATATGTTAAGAAAGGATTCAAGTATTGATTGGACCGTAGAAGCCAAACAAGCATTCGAAGAAATCAAAATGGCTTTAACTAGAACACCAGTTCTTACCAGTCCAAAATTTGATAGAGATTTCATAATTTTTTCATTTGCTTCTGAACACACAGTTGCAGCTGTTTTACTACAAAAGGATGATCAAGGATGTGAAAAACCAATAGCCTTTTTTAGTAAAGAACTTAGAGATGCATCATTGAAATATAATATCATGGAGAAACAAGCTTTTGCACTTGTGAAAGAAATTAAATATTTCAGAGTTTATATATTGTATTCTCATGTGATAGCTTATGTACCTAATGTTGTCGTTAAAGACATCTTAACTCAAGATGGTATTGAAGGCAAAAGAGGTAAGTGGATAGCTACCATATTAGAATATGATATTGAAATAAGACCTACAAAACTCATAAAAGGTCAAGGATTGGCTCAACTCATGACTGAAACAAATTGCCAAGCCCTGGATATTAATGAACTGGATGATGAACAGGAGATGGTGACTCCACAGATCAGTCATGCCTTTTTAGACTCACCCTAGTACACTGATATCATTTATGTTTTGTTAAACCTGCAAGCTCCTCCAGGGTTATCCAGAATGAAACAAAGGTTCTTAAAAATGACATCTTTAAAGTATTGTATTTTAGATAGTGCTCTTTTTTTGAAGAATCATGATGGAATTCTATTAAATTGTTTATTGAAAGATGAAACTGACAAGGTTCTTAATGAATTTCATGTAGGAGATTATGGTGGACACCTCTACTGGAAGTCAACTGCAGATAAGATCTTAAGGGCTGGTTTTTATTGGCCAACCTTGTTTTCAGATGTTAAGAAATTTGTAACTGCTTGTCATAAGTGTCAAATCTTTGAGGGCAAGAGAAAATTGTTACCTTTACCATTAAAACCAATTTCCACCGAGAGACCCTTTCAACAATGGGGACTGGATTTTATTGGAGAAATCCATCCCCCTTCTTCTGGGCAACACAGATGGATCCTCACTGCCACAGATTACTTTACTAAATGGATTGAAGCTATCCCATGCAGACAAGCCAATGATTCTGTAATCATAGGGTTCTTAGAAACCAATATACTTTCAAGATTTGGCTGTCCTGAAAAAATTATAACTGATAATGTTGCCGCATTTAATTCTAAGAAAATGATTAGTTTCTGCAATAAATATCACATCACTTTAGGCCATTCAACAACCTATTATCCTCAGGGTAATGGACTCACTGAATCTTCCAATAAAAGCCTCATTAATATCATTAAAAAATTATTGGAAGAGAATAAAAAGAATTGGCATAAGAAACTTACCAATGCATTGTGGGCAGACAAACTTACAACTAAGAAATCAATTGGGACCAGTCCATATGAATTAGTTTATGGTATTGAGGCTAGATTTCCATCATCTTTAGGAGTTCCTGTGATGAAGTTACTTCAGGAGGCTCAAGTAGAACCAAATGATATTCAGAGAAGAATAAACCAAACAATTCACTTGCAGTGGACCATAGAAGAAGTGTATCAACAATCCCAAGTTTTTCAGGAAACTTTAAAGAAGATGTTTGACAAAAGAACTAAAGCAGAATATTTTCAACTGGGAGACAAAGTTCTAAGATGGGATTCCAGAAGAGAAGATAAAGGGAAACATGGGAAATTTGATTTCTTATGGAAAGGACCTTACATCATTCATGCTTTACAGGGAAATAACACATATTTTTTGAAGAATTTGGATGGTTCAGAAGCTGAGGAAGGACCAGTCAATGGTCGAATGCTAAAACACTACTTTGATCCTATTTACTAGGATGTTCTAATTTTTTTTAACATGTACATATTATATCCTTTCTAATGCATCAGTTTTGATTGGATGGTGACTTACTGAAGTTGAAGCCCGAAGTGAAGGCCCTAAGCTTCAGAAGTTTTACTATCATATATACAATAAAGCCACCAGAAAAAGAATATTTCATGGTTCAGTTAAAGGCATTTTGAGGCATCTGACCTGCTGTTCTTGACTTTTCACCAGGAAAAGCCATCCCCAAGTGGAGCCAGTGTTAGAATCCTATATCAATAGGTGTCATTTTTCATGATTGACTTATTGAACTATGCAATATGTTCAAACCTTTTTCTTGTGCAAAGGTGTTCCATATTCTTAAAAAATCAAAAAATCAAAAAATTTAAAAAATGTAAAGAGGGTATACCCTAAAAGAGAAATCAAAGGGTGAAAAGAATAAAATGGTCAAAAAAGTGAAAGAAATGAACCCCAAACAAAAATAGACCAGGAAAGTGTGCAAGTCTAAATGCCACTATTATTTCATTTTTTGTAATAAACAAAATTGTGTGCAGCTTGTCAAAAATTTTCCACAATTTATGAAGAGTCAAACTGTTTAAACTTGACTCATTCATCTTTCAATTTTTATGTTTTAGAGATAGAGAATAAAATCTGACCAAAATGTTTAATCTTGGTAGATAAGTAGATAGGTAGAGTAAATGAAAGGAGCTCAACAGTTTAATCTGAGCCCTTGGATGTAATAAGTGTAGACTTAGATAGGTTTTCCATGTAAAAGAAAAGAATATTGATAAGGGTTTGCCAGTCTAAGTGCACCCTAATAAAGAAGAGAAAATGGTAGAGTAATTAAGTAGGGTAGGTAGATGTTGTTGCAGAATTACAAGTGATGAATGATGGTTCTAAATGTGTTCAATTTTACTTTCATCACAAACGTAAAGACAGATACTACATTGAAAAAGTTCACATGAAAGCAAAGTCAAGATTATTAACTTCCCCTTCAGTTTCCCTTAAAGATTTCACTAATTTCCCTAAGCACTAAGGTATTTGAAGATTAAAGGGGCTCAAGGCATTTCCTTGACTTTTGGAGGGACCGGACCCTCAGCCCAATAATTGAAAAAAAACCTAAGTACTTGAAATCATCCATTATCACATTCATTCACCTCTCAAAATCTTTTCCTAAGTAAAATCCCATTTTACTTAGGAAAATCCTTCAATTTTTCATGAAAAGCCCTCAAAATCACTTTTTATTCTAAGTCTAAGTGATGAAAGTATAATAATGATATTTACTTTTGAATCTTCACTTTCTTGGTTATATTTAAGTATTTTGAGTTGACATTGTCCCTTTGTCATATTAACTCTAATTTATATATTAACTCCCTATGAAAATCACCTTTTCCTATGTATATAATTCCTTTTCATATAATATTCCCAAAACCCATGTATTATAACTATTTTAGCCACAAGTATTTTATTCCCACTTATTCAAGACAAAAACCCACAATATACCCCCTTTTGGCTAAAATATAACATTAATTCTATTCCTGCCCCCTATGGTAAGAAAATCACATTGATTTAATTACCATATATTAAAAATATACGAAAAAGGTTTAAATATATGTATATATGTTTAAAACAGAAAAATAAACCCAAAGTTTAATTAAAACTAAACTTTGAAATAAATCATCCCTGCGCATTTAACATTTCCTGACCATTTTTCCATATGGGATTAATTAATCCTTAAGATTAATTAATAACCAAACCCTCCAATCAAACGCCTCCTGAAATGATTAATTCATATTAAATCATGTCAGTCCTGCCCATTAAATATCTTTCAACTCCATATCTCGTCAACCGTTGGATCGATCCGCCCAAGATCAATAGCTCACATCGATTCCGCTGGCCATCCCCCATCCGAAAGATAACGCGCGAAATAAAAGTGGTTTTTGAATAGTGCCATTGCTACGTGTCAAGCGCTGTATCACTTCGCTTCCCATCCACCTGAAACTGCCTTTGCTCATAAGTGGTGCGGAAAAAACCACTTACCATTCCCCCCCCCGTGACTCACTTCCCGTACAGAATGACGTCAGTCATTAAAATAATAAAAATTCCCCCCGTTTGACTTTGCCAATAAAACAAAAATTTCGTGTCTTTTTCATTATTCTGCACGAATTGAACGGATACACCCCCGACGCAGAAAATTTGAATTTCAAATTTCTGAAGTCTGCCAACCTGTATCCTGTCAAAGCAAATTGCAGTCGAGCCTCTCAGAATATTATCCGCACTCACCCGCATCTGTTCGAAACGCTCTTTTCTCCAAAAATAGGTATTTACCCTAAAATCACACTGAACTCTGTAAGAAACTCGGTTTTCCTCTTTCTTTTACTGAAACAAAGTTAAAAATTGATTGCTTGTTCATTCCTTAATCCCGAAGAAATGTAATTGATTTCCCAACCTGCAATTGTACCCATTCCTCCGGTCGAAACCTGTAATTTTTCTCAATCTTTCACCATAAGCCGAATTTCCATTTTTGAATCCACAAGAACCAAAAATGGAAACTCCTCTGGCTTTAAACATCGCCCCATTGAATGCCCCTCACAGAGACCTAGATTATTTATCATTAGTTGACAGGGATTTCCAAATCAAAGACCTGAGTCTTAGTGAAAGCCCTCTTCGAATTTTTCGTCGCTGCAGAGAAAATTATTTGAATGGCTTGGATACGATTGGGTTATGGGAATCTAATATTCCCCGGTACCTTTTTCCCTCTGTTCATATTTTCCCTGATATAATCCATTTTTTTCATGCCAATTATGATCCTAACCAGAGAGCAGTCTTTTCCCCAAACCAAGACGTCCTTTTCCCAATTACGGCTCAGTCAATCAATGAGATGCTTCATTTTCAACCTGATCAAGCCCTCACTCCCCTGTCCCTGGGAGACCTTCTTGAGAAATCTACAAAACTATCCCATGAAGAACTAAGCCACATCTTTCAGACCTTTATGTTGCCTGATCATCAGCCTAAAGGCCCTCCCCCTTATGTGTCTGTTTTTTTCACTGAGGAGGGTAGACTTCTTTTGGATATGATATCTTTTATAATGGGCTTTAATACTAGTGAATTTGTTGACCATTTAGTTCTAGTATTATTGTCTATTTTTACCCCTAGAAAGCCTCCTGCTGTTAGGTATGACTTTGCATCTTACATAGGCAACAAAATCCATGGTCAATTCATGAGATTGGAAAATGAGAAAGTGTTTAAGTATTCCTCTGTCATCTATCACCTCCTGATATATTACCAGTCTGAAAATTTCCCTTTCTATACCAAAAAACTTGATGCCCAGGGGAATCCTAGGTCTGTTATCTTTTGGTTAGCCATCACCCATAGTTTTCCATATTCTCCGTATTCCTATAATGAGCTCATTGATATTTTTATACACCCTGCAACTACCTTGTTGACAGGAGTTTCTCCTCCAAGACTCAGCAATGAAATCAAGAAAACTCTACAGCTATCAAAACAATACAAGATTGGTGATTGGTACTTGTACCAAAATCACACAGAAGTCAGGATATATGGATGTGAATTATGTCCATTTAAATTGCCAAAATATGTCCCCATGAGACTATTTGCATTAGAGTACTTCAGGCAAATGAACAACTCTGATATAATTCATTTTTGTAATGCAAAGAAGAAGGCTCAACTCCGGATCAAAAGTCAATTAGGTACGTTTATCTGTAACTCTAGGGATGGAGGGGAGGAAGCTGAAAAGATATTACAAGACCGTTTCAGATTACATAAGAGTTTATATTGGGCACCTTATGGCCCATTCAACTTCATTTGTGATAAAAGAATGAAAAATAAATCAGCACCATACATCCATCAAAGAATTCCAGAGATTGAAAAATATGCTAATACAGATGAATGGATAGAAGGCACATTGATAGAGCATGATATTGAGCAAGTCAATATAAGAAATGTTATGAAAGATCTTGAGAAGATGCTTGACCTAGAGTCTTTTGTACAGGTACCAAGATCAAAAGTTGGCCCTTCCTCAACTGGGATTATTCAGCAGGAGTTACAAGAAAACATTGCAGTAGAATCAAAAGGAAAAGGAAAAGAACCGGACATACAAGTAATTGAAAAGTTCACAATGACAAAGCAACCAGAGACATCCAAAGAAAAAGGTCAGGTACAAATCACTCCAGTTCAAATCAATGAGACAGAAATTGCCAATCTTCAAACTCCTCTTAATATGGAAAAAGGGAAAAAGAGAGAAGTTGAAACATCTACCCCTGGTGATAGATCTACAGAGAAGCATGATACTAAAAGGTAGAGATTGAATCCTCTTCCAGAAGTTGAATCATTTCAAGAAATTTCTGACAGTCAAGGACAAGGACAATCAGTAAGTCAGCAAACAGATACAGTCAGTGGGGCATCCACTACCTCTCAAAGGGAAAAGCTACAAAAGCAACAAAGTATGGAAATATCTTCTTTTAGAACACCAGTCAAATATACAGGAGATATAAAGAAGACATTTATCAACATCAAAGCCAGGAATGATCCACTTAAACTACAAGTATATAATCAATATCTGAAAATGGCTCCAAAGAATCAAGAAAGATTGATGTCAGCTTTTGACATCCAACAGGGCAAAATGTTAATGAGCCATTTCAAACCCAAGGTGCAACAACCACAAACAACTGCTGATTATATCAGGAGAAACTTTGAAGTTATAGCAAAAGACATCCATCCTTTAGATCAAATTGAGTTGCATAAACAGACTGGTGAAATGATCTATTCTACACTGACTGATAAGGCAATGGTAGCTCATAAGTTACAGGATTTGTTGGAGAACACCAGTACACAATTGCAGATTGAAAAGGCTTCTTCTCAAGACAAAGATAATAGGATAAAAACATTGGAAGAAATAATAATTGGTTTGGGACACAATCCAAAGGATGTCAAAGGCATAGAAGCATTGATAAAGAAAAAAGATGATGACTTTGCTGCTTTGAGAAAGCAGTTGAAATTGCCAGCCTCCAGACATCCTCAAACTGAAGAAATAATAAAGAAAAATTCTGAAGAAGAAATGATGGCGTTGCTATTAAAAATGAATGAGAAATTGGTTGAAACAGAAAAAGAGCTGGAGCAAGCATTAAAATACAAACAATCTGCTCTTCCAACATCTACAATAGAGGCAATTACAGGTACATAGCCAACAGGTCAGCCAACAGAGGCATCACAGGTAGACACTTCGAATTTGAGTTCAGAACAATTAGTAAAACAAATGAATGACTTGAAACTTCAAGTAATTGAACTTCAGCACACAAAATTACAACTTGTCAATTTAGAAGAGAGATATGATCTTTCAAAAATGAGTGTTGCTGACAAATCAAGAGAAATCAAGAGATTGGAAAAATTGGTTAAAGCATTAGAAAAGGATCTCACATTGGAGAAGCCTTTGAAAGAGATAAATGAAATTCTTTGGGATAATATCATCCAGTCAATAAAATATATCTAGCCTTCAATCCAGATAATGTACGAGCATAATGATTTGGTCAAAGCAGCTCTGGATGAAGTTGAAAACACACGAGCAGAATTGGGAAATAGGCCTGAGGAAGACAATCAGCTTATACAGTTTCTCAACACCCAAACCAGACAACAGCTTGAAGAAATGGGTATTCAGGATAGAACTGCAACAATCTTCGAAATAAAAAGAGTTTTTACTAAAATAACTCTTATGCAAAATTTGGAACGAAGGTGCTTTCACATGCAGGCAGAAATAATTGCTTTCAGAGAAAGGTTTAATGTTTTATTGAATAAAGGGTTTCCCAGCCCTATGGTTTCAGAAGACAAAATAATGGACCTGGAAACTTTTGCTAGGAAATTGGACATACATTCTCACAATCTAGCCAATTCCTCGGCTAGTTCATCACAAGCAACATTACCTACAGGAAGGAATCTTCATGACAGATTAGAGAATTTATTTTTTTTGGAACATGAAGTAAGGCATTTGTTTCCTAACGAGCCTAATTTCTTCAAATATACCGAGGCTGATGAAACATTGAGGAAGCTTCAATGGACAAAAATAGCAGAAGATAAATGGTGGGAAGACTTGTTGGAAATTTTGTAAAATTTATCCTTATTTTAAATTTTACCTATTTACCACAGTATAAAGGATAAACAAAGGTCAAAGAGTATCAGTTCAGTTGAAAGTGTATCAGTAAAAACAAAGAGTATCAGTGAAGCAAGTCAGTTAGAACAAAATTACTGAAGAGGACAACGAAGAGCTAAAACATAGGTCCAGCTTCCAGCACATTCTTGAAAAGAGGGAACAACACAACATCGGTTACTTTTTGTCCTATCTATGAGACCATCTGTCTCTATTTTTATTGTAACTTATTGGTGATTCATCTTAGATTATATTTCGTTTTTTTAAGAGATATTTTGTATGATTTTTTGTATAAATGAGCCCTCAAACGGATTATTGAGGGTGGATTCTTCTACTTTGCTGTAACATTGACTTTTTGGAATAAAAGTGCCTTGGAGAAATTTCTTTTGTGGCTTTCTGGATGATGAATTGAAGCTTAAGACTTTTTGCAGGATTCATGTGTCAGACTACAGTTCAATAAGTCATTTCTATCCTATGTTTTAATTTTTATATCTGTTTATAATATCACTGTGTTCCATTTCTGAATAATTGACAAAAAAGAATAAATCAATAATTGCTTAAGTGTATTATGATTTCAATTGTAATTGTTCTAAATGTTTTCTTCTAAACTGGTTATAAACAATGAATTCTTAATTGCTCTTGTTTCGCTGGTTTAAACATTTTGATTACTATAGTGAAGAATTCTTAACTGCTCTTTATTTGTAATCATTCACTTTCTTTCTTTGAACATGTTGAAAGATTCTTAATTGCCTTTCATCCCTTCAAAATCCATTCCATTCACTTTAATATCTAAAATTGTTCTCCGTTTGGCTATCTTGCCCTGCAAAGCCATCTTTGATGTAAAAACTTAATCCAGTAAAGCCATCCTTTCGACTCCATAGCCCAATGCCCTGAAATACTCAATCGTGCCCTTAGTTGGTGGATTCCACCATTTAAATTCAAACAAACTCTTGGACTTATAACTAGCCTAATATTTTCTAAGAACAAAGCTAAATTTTAAAGAGAGAGCCCTCTCTGGATACATATTGGCTAGATTCTGTATCTGAAGGTTGGTTTGTGGTTACCTCGGATTTACTTTCATTGTCCACAACTTCAAGGAAAATCTGAGTGATAACACAACCTCTTAGCATTAACAACCATACTTTGCCCAAAACTTCAATCAGAACAGTAGGATCACTGTAACCAGAACATCAGAAATAACCCAGACTTCAAAACAAATATGCAGATACAAACTCAACTTTGAACATTCATCAATTCAGATAGCATACACTACTTCTCTTTACTGAAGCCACGTGTATACGCGCTTTCCTTATCACCAACCTACGTATGCCTCTGTGCATGCTATTTTTCAATAACATGAAATGCATACGCCACTTCTCTTCACCGAAGCTGCGTGTATACGCGCTTTTCTTCATATCAACCTTCGTATACTTCTGAGAATACTGATTTTCAGAATGTGATCAATCTTAGATTCAGATCTGAGGCTTTCAGTCAGACACCTTCTCAGTAATGCAGAACCTTTAGACAGTCAGTCATGTTTAACCATGTTTTCTCACTCATTGATTAGATTTGTTCATTATCAAATCAACAACATACTTCATATTCAATCAACCTAGAACTTCAAGTAGACTTCATTGACCGAAAGCAGAGAGAAAACAGAAATCACAGAAGTAATATCTGTAAATAAGCTTCAGAAACCCTAACTTCCATACACACTTTTTATTAAGAAAACCCGCATATATACACGCTTTTACCAAGAAAAACTAGCGTATAGATCTGTAAAAGATAATTTTTGCAGAACAGACCAGATCTATAAACTTACCTAGATTTCTTCAATTTCTTCATCAGACTTGTGCCAGGTCTTCATCATTTATTTTGCAGATCATCCTAGAGATTCATCATTTCTAGATCTAGAGATCTTGAACCTTCATCATATCCATAGGTGCATCATAGATTCAGATCTTATCAATTAAGAACAGAGTTCAACCATGCAGATATTCCTTAGAGGAATTTATTCATCAACAACCCTTTAACATCCACACCTTGCACTATGATCCTCTTCTCCTTATATAGTTTTAGCCTTTATCAATACCATGAGCCAAAACCACACAAATTCCGATGGTATTCTTGGATTAAATCAAATAAACCATACAACGCTCAATACTATGTTCCAAAACCATGGTAATGGCCCTTGGTATTATAAATTTGGAGCGCAAAAGGGCATACGCGACTTGGTACATACTTATCCCAGTGCATACGCGACTTGGCCTTTACAAACTCGCGTATACATTGTGACATATTATATTTATCATTTCTCCAGCACTTACTGGAATTATTTTCTCTATCACATCTGAACTGAACTGTAGATACATCATTCTTACATGTTTAACACATAGGTTGCTGTCCAAAGACAACTTCATCAAGTAGGTTACCATCAAGGACAACACATTGCATCATATTGCCAACATGAAATTCCTGCATAACCCTATCTGCATCCTCCTTAAGTGACCTGAAAATGGGTTGGATAACTTTTTATGCTTTTCAAGAACCTCC